>JAHFWL010000143.1:0-88638 GCA_021292165.1 Shinisaurus crocodilurus
TTGCGTTCCTGGTGTTAATTGACAGGAGAAGGTGGTCGCCCCTTTTCCTAACATAATCGCAGGGAACGGTTTAGTGGCGTGTGCCTGCGATAACTGTAGATAACTGTATTTAAAGACGATCTGGGGATTTTGTGGGACTTCATAATGAAACACACACTCCGAAAGGAGAATTATTCCCCACCACCACCACCCTCCCTCCCTCCTTGTCCCTGTCACACGTTAGGTTTTAATGAGCAATTTAAAAAATTGAAAATAAAAGAGGAAAATGAATAGGTGTTGAACCAGCCGGTGATATGTAAATGCCAACTAGTAATTACCTAAAACCACAATTTTATTTCTGTTTCATCTTGCAAAACATTTCATTTCCACCGAGTGAAAACACTTAATTTGGGCCGCGTTTTCTCCGGCGGAGGCTGGGTGACGGAGACCGCGTTTCCCCGTGGCTGTGGCTAGGGGGAGCACTGGCACTTTGCTTGGATCGCTGCCGGATTTTCTCTGCTCCTTAGCCAAGGTTATTGGTTCCTTAGGAGCCGAGATGAAGATTATGAACTAGGCAGCTTTGCCTGTCTGTGCATTGGGATTCGGGTGTTCTTCTTTCCCCTTTCCTTTTCCCCCCATCACTGGTTGACAGAGGCTGAACTGGGGATGGGGCAGAAATTTGTTCAGTTCACGGTTTAATGCGAATTCACCAAATTTCACGCTTTTGAACCCCTATGCAAACCGAAACTTCGTTATCCCTTGAAATGAGCACTTTTCCAAATTTTGCAATGGAGTCTCTGAATTTTGCAATGGTATTCTCTAATTTTTTAAAAAAATATATGCATGTAAAAATGTTAGAGAAACTAATGTTCAGATATGCATTATAATAGGGATCCTGCTTGCAAAAAAGAAAAAGAAAAAAGAGAGTTTATATTAGGCTAAAATGCCTACAAAACACGAATTTCATGCAAACTTACAAAAAAAATCGTTCTTAAAAGTTCAGAACGAATTGAACTTAGGACTGGAGAAATTGTGGAAGTTGAGATGAACTGAACATAAGACTGGAAAAATAAGAAACTGAGAGAAATCGAAATGACAAATTTGTCCATCCCTAGTTTGTATACTAAGGCTAATAGGTTTATGATGGCATAAGTCTACCTGATAGGTTCTAGTCCACAAAAGCTCAAGCCACCAATATACATGGGTAGTCTTTAAGATGACACAAGGCTCTTTTCTTGTCTGGTTTTCTTTCTTCTTTCTTTTTAACATCTCATCAACCCAAAAGAAGAGAATCTAAATTCTGATTACACTTTGAACATCATATTCTCAGAAGTGGCAAAACATTACACATGAAACTATATATCTTACATCAGCACGGCTCTATTAACAATATGAAAGAACAAAATGCCAAAGTGACATCTGAGGAATGAATCGTGTTCATGCTGATGGCAGTTTTACAGGGTAATCGCTAAAGGTTGGAAAACTTCTAACGCTGAAGTCTTCGTATATGGAGCTGTGGCAAATAGCCGTGGTGGAAAAATTGACATATCCACTGTAACTAGCTAGGCAAAGGCAAAATATCTGATTATTTTTACAATAAAGGTACATGTAAAAAAGGAAAAGAAGATTCGCCATTTTGTATTGAAAATGTGGTGGTATTAATTGAATATTATTGTCAGTGGAGGCAGGAGGTAACAGCTATGTGGCAATCTGAGCAGACTGACACACTAGACCACTGTGATCCCGTCCCCTCAAACCTCAATCATAGAATCATAGAAAAGTAGAGTTGGAAGGGGCCTACAAGGCCATCGAGTCCAACCCCCCTGCTCAATGCAGGAAGCATCCCTGACAGATGGCTGTCCAGCTTCACCTTGAATGTCTCCAGAGTGGGAGAGCTCACCATCTCCCTAGGTCACTGGTTCCATTGTCTTATTGCTCTAACAGTCAGGAAGTTTTCCTGATGTTCAGGTGGAATCTGGGTTCCTGTAACTTGAGCCCATTATTCCGTGTCCTGCAGTCTGGGATGGTCGAGAAGAGATCCTGGCCCTCCTTTGTGTGACAACCCTTCAAGCACTGGAAGAGTGCGATCATATCTCCCCTCAGTCTCCTCTTCTGAAGGCTAAACATGCCCAGTTCTTTCCATCTCTCCTCATAGGGCCTTGTTTCCAGTCCCTTTATCATCTTTGTTGCCCTCCTCTGAACCTTCTCCAGTTTGTCTACATCCTTCTTAAAGTGTGGTGCCCAGAACTGGACGCAGGACTCAAGATGAGGCCTAACCAGTGCTGAGTAAAGGGGAATTATCACTTCCCGCGATTTGGAAGCTATACTTCTATTAATGCAGACCAAAATAGCATTTGCCTTCTTTGTAGCCACATCACATTGCTGGCTCATATTCAGTTTGTGACCTACAATAATTCCAAGATCCTTCTCACTTGTAGTATTGTTGTGTTACTGCAGGGGTGTTAAACTTCTTTCAGCCGAATTCCATTTCAGCTAAGCTCTTGGGGGCTGCATTCCAGTGGTGGGCAAGGCCAAAGGCAACAGGGGCGGGGACAAAATACCAAAAAATGCCATGTTTTAGCTTAAACCACTTGCTGCTGATAACGAAGCCTCAGGGGAGGCAGTCCACCTTTCAGAAGGGAGGAAAAAACATGCAAAAACCTTGGAAAGAAATTGGCGGTTGGGTGAGAGGAGGCTACCAGCTCCAACTTTTATTTTATTTATTCATTTTTATTTATTATATTTATACCCCCGCCTTTTTTCCTGCAAGGAACCCAAGGCGGCTTACATAATCCTCCTCCTCCTCTCCATTTTAACTTCACAACAGCCCTGTGAGGTAGGTTAGGCTGAGAGTCAGTGACTGGCCCAAAGTCACCCAGTGAGTTTCATGGCCGAGCAGGGACTAGAACCCAGACCTCCTGAGTCCCAGTCCAACTCTCTCACCACTATGCCCACACTGGCTCTTTTGCAAAGATTTTGCAGGATGAAATTGGATCCACTGACAATGGAACTCTCAAGGGGAGGCACCAGGAGAGAAGCCTGTTCAAAACGAGGAATGCTTGAAAAATTCTTATATTTCGTGAATTCCTCTACAAACTAACCTGATCCATGCGGTTCGGAACTTAAATCTCCAACAAATCCTGTGCTTCTTAAATGTTACGGCACAGATCTCGGCAGTTTAACCCATATCAAGCATGCATTTAAAAATACAAATACGTATTTAGATGTGAATTTTGATGCCATTTAAAAAAGAAAAAAGGAAAACAATTTGCAGATTAACGTGGAAACGAGATGCGGCGTACTAATGAGCGAACGCATGCAAATGTGACGCGGGAGTAGACGGATGTGCCCAGCCCTATTCAAAACAAGCGTGCGGGTGAAGATCAAACTCTTGCTTCTAAAGCTCTGAAGTCTGGCATCAGGACAAAGGGAGGAACACCCCCTTTAGAGCAGGGGGACCCGGGGGGGGGGGGGAGGGAGATAGAAAATGCTGTGTTTTAAGTAAGAACGGGTGCGGGGAGGAAATAACCTGTACTCTTGTCAGGACCAACTTGACAAATATGGTGATCAGTGGCACAAGGAACTAGTTGCAAAGCAGCTGTTAATCAGGGTAACACATCGCAGAACGCTGATGTTAGCACTCGTGAAAAAATGCAAGAGGCTAATTATGAAGCCATATATCTCGCTAAAGAGGCACCGTTCCTCCAGATTCCAGACAGAGCTTTCTCAAAGTGAGGATCCTGGGTTGGTTGGATACACACACACACACACACACTCTCTCCTTCAACTCCCAACGTCCTCGTCCACTGACACATTGATCTCCTTCAATTCTACATTTCAAGGAACCTGAGAATTGTTATTTTTTAAAGTATTATTTGAAATCAAGGGGATAGGAGATCATTGAGAAGGGACGGGGGATCTTGTTGATCTTCCTTCTTCTTCTTCTTCTTTTTTTTTTAAAAAAACTCCCTCTCCACACAGTGACCCCTTCTTAACCAAGGGGTGTTGGACTTCTTTCAGCCTAAGGGCCAAATTCCATTCCAAAGCAGCTCTGGGGGGGGGGTGCATTCCAGTGGTGGGCGGGGCTGAAGGCAAAAAGGGTGTGGCCAAAAGCAAAAGGAACTGGGCCAACCTTTTTAGAATGGCGGTGGGGAAACTGTGCAAAAAACTGGGAAACCACCAAATGATCGGTGGTCAAGAGGAAGGGAGTGTGGCCATTTGGGGAACCCCGGAAGACTTGATTAGAACCCCGGAAGACTTGATTAGAACCCCGGAAGACTTGATTAGAACCCCGGGGGGCATATTTAGTTCCCAGGCCTAAAGTATTGCACCTCTGTCCTTACCCCAGTGATTAATTAGCTGCTTTGAGTATGTCGTACAGAAAACTGAGAGATGCATATATTTAAATAAATGGGCAGAGAACACCCAAGAGAGGGAAATGTATTTTTGCACGTGCTTAATAATTCTTAGCTTTTATATATAGTCTAGGCCTGTGGCTCACGCTGGCTCAGCTTGTCTGAGCGTGGAAAGCTAAGCAGGGTCAGGCCTGGTTATGACTTGGATGGGAGGCCCCTCCTCTAGTTTCCTGCATTGAGCAGGGGGTTGGACTCGATAGCCGTGTAGGCTCCTTCCAACTCTATGATCTATGAAATCTATGAAAAAACAAAGTTGATTCTTCAAGTCTAGAACTTTACTAGAACCCCAAGATCTATCAGCCAGAGCCTGGTACAGATGACATACACCTTGAATTAGCAATGGGGGGACATGACTGAGGTGCACAAAATTATGCATGGTGTGGAGTCTCATAATACTAGAACCCAATGGGGTTATCCCACAAAGTTGATTGGTGGGAGACTCAGGACAGATAAAAGGAAGGACTTCCTCACACAGTGCAGAGCTAAACGATGGAATTCACTTCTACAAGATGTAGTGATGGCCACCAATTTGGAGGGCTTCAAAGGGGCATTGGACAAATTCCTGCAGGAGGAGGCTATCAATGGCTGCTAGTCCTGATGGCTCTATGCTACCTCCAGGATCAGAGGCAGTGTGCCTGTGTACACCAGTTGCTGGGGGAACATGAGCGGGAGGGTGCCGTTGCACTCCTGTCCTGGTTGTGGGATTCTGTGGGCAGCTGGTGGGCCACTGTGTGAACAGAATGCTGGACGAGATGGACCCTTGGTCTGATCCTGCACAGCTCGTCTTATGTTCTTAATTAGAGAATCTTGAGCCCAGGAATTCAAGAACTGAACTGCGCTCACAGCCCTTCCACATACAAATCCACTCTGGGTTAAACCCTGCACCCCCCAACTTTCTTCATTTCAGTAGTGTGTGTGTGTGTGTGTAGAGAGAGAGAGATGGCGGGGGCAGGGAGTTATTTTGTTGCTACCATAGTTAAAACTATTGGGAGCCAAAAATCGTTGTCAATCTACTTCAAATCACCCTAAGTTTTATCAGTAGATCCCATTCTTACCTTCTGCGCACCTCTGAACCCAGAGGAAGAACCATATGAAACGAGTGCTGTTATTGTTATTTTTTTTACGGTGGAATGGCGGGATACACGTTTCCAATAAGGATGGATAGATAAATAAAATAAACAGCTGAAATACTCAGTTTTCCTGATGCCTAGAAACTTGGTGATCATTTCTTGGAACTGGAAATATTTTCCTCCCTGTGCTAGCTGAAGATGTAGCGGCCAAGGATATCTCTGCAAAGGTGTGTGTGTGTAAGAGAGAGAGAGAATCTTTCTTTCTTAGCTATAATTTTGTAATGTCATTTTCAATCAATAGACCTTTAGCAAAAAGATGAGACGGATGATGGAGGAGACCCTTTAAATAATTTAGCTCTCGTTAATGGAGCGATTTCATTTTTTGATAGAATGGCTTTATTGAAAAGTAGATGTTTTGCGCGCTGCGTCTTCCTCCTTTGCAGTCCAACCACCATTAAAAAAAAAAGTGTGTGTGTAGCCAAAGCTGAGCTAGAACGACTACAGTCCTTGTTGGATTAATCTTTTAGAGTTAGTATTGTTAGTTTCTTGGGGGGGGGGGCTTCATTTCTGTAAAGTTTTTGTTTACGAAAGTCAGTCCTTTCTGTACAGTTGTGGATGTTTTGGACTACAATTTCCATAAGCCGCAGCCAGCATGCTCAATGGCCAAGGATTATGAGAGCAGTAGTCCGGAACCTCTGTGGGCCCAGCCCAAACCTGAGATAAAACATTCATGCTACAGACAGTGCAGTGTAGTGGTTAGAGCAGGTGTGGTGGGAGCCTGTGTTACTTCAGGTGCTGCTAGGCCCTCCTATTCCCATCAGCCCCAGAGTGCGGCCAATGGCCAGGGTTTATGGGAGTTGTAGTCCAACAACATCAGGAGAGCTACATCAGGGACGGTGCTAGGTACCGAAAAGATCTAGGGCTCAGGCCCGCCGGACCCAAAAATGCACAAAAAAATGAGTTTGGTGGAGAGAGGGAAGAGCGGGATGTACGACTCCCGCTTCCCCAGGGGTCTCTGCTGCTCTGGCCTGCCGTTTTCTATGACTTCCCTCTCGTAAGGACATCAGAAGAGCCCTGCTGGATCAAACCAAGGGCCCGTCTCTTCCAGCATTCTGTTCACCCAGCGGCCAACCAGCTGCCCACGGGATCCCACAAGCAGGACAGGAGTGCAACAGCACCCTCCCACCCATGCTCCTCAGCAACATGTCAAGAATACTGGGCAAGACAGAGCAGCAAAAAGCCCGTTTTAGGCGCCAAAGAGAAAAAAGTTGCAGCAGGAGAGGTGCGGGAAGGGGAATTTGGGGTGGGGGCAGCTAGGGCACATGAGGACCGCAGGAGAGACCTCCTGAGGGCCGCATGCAGCCTACAAGCTGCCTTCCTTGAGTATTTAAAGACAGCCATCATGTTACTCCTTAACCTCCTCTTCTGCAATCTAAACGTACCCAGCTCTTTCAGCAGAGTCTTGATTGAAGTCCTGGTTCCCCTCCCCCGGACACACTCCACTTTGTCCATGTTCTTTTTAAAGTATGACACCCACTTATGGTGTCCCCCCTTTCCCCCTCAATCCAGATCAGCAATAGCAATAGTACGGCGAAGGCCTGACCTCTTCACTCAGGGCCCGCCAACCCTTTTGAGTCGTTGGGCACATTTGGAATTTTGAGAGAGCGTCGTCGTGGGCACCCTCACAAAATGGCTGCCATGGGGCGGCTTGCCCATTCATAAAATGGCCATGCCACGGTGAGCATGGCCAGTCACAAAAAACACCCATTTCCCAGAAGGCAAGCTAGTGAGACCAAAAGAAAAGTCACTTGCCCAAGAATCTTTTAAGTTTAAGGCAGATGTGGAGCCTGAGCTCCAAAATACAAAACTGCTCTTTCGAACCCGAATAAAGATGGCCCTGGAGGGTGGCATTTTGCTTTGCAGCGTGCCCAGTTAAACAACAAAAGAAGTGTAATTAAAAGAAAAATCTTTAAAAATAAAATAGAAATTAGGGGGGGGGGCATGGAGTCCAGTAGGCATCAAGAACAGTGGCTCTGTGGGCACATTCCTCTGAATGCTAGTAGTGCCAGCTCCAGATTTTGAAGCCCTTGGGCGAGACACCCCCCATGGTCCCCCTCCTTCAGCGAGTCTGCCTTCTCACCACCATTGTCACCAGCTGCCCTGGCTCCTCCTCCTCCTCTTCCTCATCATGGCTACCACCCCCTTGCCTGCTTGGCAGTCAGAGAGCCAGGGAGCAAGGAGGCCATCTCCTGCTCACCACCACACTTGTGTGGGCCGGATCGAGAGGCTGGTGAGCAAGCAGGTTGCAATGGGGAAGAGGGGGAGCATGTCCAAGGGGCTTTCCTCAGTGGGCCCCTGGCAGGTGCCCGATCACGAGTACCCTTGACGCTGCCCCGATTGTTACCCCTTGCTTGCTTGACAAGCAGAGAGCGAGGGAGCAAGTAGGCTGTGGCATCTCTTGCTCCTCCTTCTCTCCACCACTTGTTTCCTGGGCAAAGGAACAAGTAGGTTGCAGTGGGGAAAGAGGAGCAGCAGTTCCAGAGGGCTCTTGTCAACAGGCTCCTGCTGGGATGAGGGCCCTCGGCAGGTGCCCAACTACACCTACCCTCGGCCTAGGAATCTTTTTAAACTCCAGTTTAAAGGAGAGGTAGCTGGTAACAGGAAGGACCTCAGCCTGATAGCCTCTGCCAGTCAAAGGAGGTAAGACTGCTAGATGGACAAATAGCTTGACCTGCTCTTTTAAAAATCCACCTAAGTTAGTGGCCATCATCGCATCTTGTGGTGTCAAAATTCATAAGTTAGAGATCCACAGTGTACAGCAGGGGTGTTGATCCTCTTTCACCCCGAGGGCCCGAATTCAATTTCGGAGAAGCTCTCAGGGCGTGAATGCTAGTGGTTGAAGGGACCAAAGCAAAAGGGAGTAGGCCTCAAATTCAAGAAATGCCAGAATATTTTGGCTTCATGCTCGCGGGCCTCATGTTCCCCACCCCTGGTGTACAAGCGTGGTTTCTTCGGTTTGTTCTCCACCTTCCACGAGTCGATATTCTTGGATGACCCCCTAACGGTAACCACCCGTAAGGCGACGTGGTCTTAAGATGCGAACCGCTAGAGCAGCACGATCGGAGATGCTTTGAGAGTTTGCCTGCCCCTGGGCCTTCGCAAGCGTTTTGGTATCGGGCGTCGCTTTCTCCCTAGCTCGCCGGGAGCCGAAAACCCATCAAAGAGTTCCGAAAGGAGCAAGTGATTAATATAAAAAGCAAAGTAGCTTTTGATATGTTGGCACGTCTCTGTGTCTGCTTATTCGGACATCTTTCTTGTTCAGCACATTCCCCCCCCCCCTACGGTTATTAATTTGCGGCGTTTATCCTTTTGCATCTGGCGCAGCAATACCCGCGCCGTTTTAAATGTGCAATTTCCCTATCGCCGGCACTTCCAGCGAGACAGATCAAGAGGGGCATAAACAAGACCAAAGTGGCGCTTTATGGTGTCGGGGAAAGGTGGGCGGGTACGGTATTATTTTACGATTGGAAATGATTGAATGCTTAACTTTAAAAAGTGGATATTTCCTCCCCGCTTTAACTTCCCCCTCCCCACCTTTCCCCTCAAACTCCAAAGTATGCTGGGACTTGGTCAAATTTCCCGTTAAAATAAAAATATGAATTTCATCTCCCTCCCAAATTCATTTATCATGCTTTTTAAAAAGGTGTTTTTCTGCTTTACCTGATGTCTAAATTGGATTGGCTCATTTATGCTGTTCTTTGCTATATCCCCCCATGCTTTTCTTAAATGAATTAGTAATGACAGCATACTCCATCATACCCTCTCTGCAGCCACTTTAAGGGGGAAGCCGGGTGATCTAAACCTTTTAACCTATTAAAGATGATTTTCCCCAATTGAATCAGACCCACCGCAGGTGTAATAACTAATCATTTAAACTACACCTGCTATTATGTTTTTTTAAGCCATTATGCATGTTGGATAGATGATAATTCATGTTTATTGCATTGTCCGATGGATCCGTTTTGCCTACACTCGTCTGATTAATGTATTTAAAGAAATAAGAGATGCAATTTAAAAGGGGGGGGGGATACATACACTCACACACACACATTCAACATTGATGGAATGCACCAAGGACTACATCAAAAGGACCATTAAAACCCATCAAAACTCTGCTCTTTGACCTGAGATGCATATCTGAAAGTCAGGTGAAGACAGGCATTTGCTTGAGTTATGGCAATAGGTTTAGGTTGGGTTCCCCCCCCCTCCAAAAAGGCTCATAGACCTTAACCGAAAGTCCTCCAAACCTGTCGAATCGGAACGTTCCCCCCTTTCCCTGAAGACCCCTTCATTCCGAGGATCGCAGCAGCAGCATCGGGCCACCTCGTCTCCCCCCTTTATACCACCTCGTCTCCCCCTTTTATACGGCGGAGGTCTCAAACAAAGTGGCTCACCAACTGGACGCAATGCAAATCAGTGAGAGGACCCAGCACCTGTTTTTGGTCAAGAGAAGCAACACTTGCAACTTGGTGGGTGAGCTGTTGCCTCCTAGGGAGAGAAGCGCAGCGTAAGCCGCGGAAAGAGCTATTTAAGAACCAAATAATGCTTTTTTTTAAAATTAAAAAAAAAAAAAGCAAAAGCTGGGAGGGAGCTTTTGTGTTCAAGCTGATTTTCATGCTGATTTTCAGCCAGAGGGGACCCCAGGCATCCAGCCATAATACAAATGAAACAGAGTTGTGACAGCGTCATGGTAGGGAAGCTGCAGCTCGGGCAGGGGTGCAAAAGCTGAGGCCAGATCTGGTCCTTCCCCTGCCTCAAGCCCTTTCCCTTGACTGCTGATGGGTGCAGGCTTTTGTGCAGTGCCCCCCCCCCCTGTGCCCATTCTGAAAGGTTGAAATGCTGGTGTTTTGTCACCGCCACTTTTGCCTTCAGCCCCGCTCAACCACGAGAAGGCATGCCCTGAAACGGAATTCAGCCTTCGGGTCTACAACACTCCGCTTCTCAGATCGGTGACCTAACATTGTTAAGAGATGTAATCGTTGCTTGAAAAATCTTTTGAGAAGGTGAGCTTCAAGAGGAACAAAACAAAAATGGATTCGGGTTATGGAACTGGCCCTGCTGATTTATCTGTTTGTCCTGTAAATCTCCCACCTGTCCCACCCACCCCCCATTTAAAAACACACACACATAAGTCTGCAGTTCTGCGGAAGAAGAGTGGGTGGAAAGGAACATAAGCTCTTGTACAATGTTAGATCAGCTTTCCTTAACCCGGCGCCCTACAGATGTGTTGGACTACAGCCCCCGTCTTCCCCACCAATGACCATGCTTTTGGGGGATGATGGAAGTTGTAGTCAGGCACATCGTGAAGGGACCTAGTTGGGGGAGGCCGACTTAGATCATGCGATGTGGATGGTGGCGTTGAAACGCACAGTAAACAGACGAATGAATAAAACTTTTCTGCTTCCCGCCACTTCCTCTGTCGCATTTCCTATTTCTAGATGGTGAGCCCTGCGAGGCAGAGAACTTCCCTCTCGTTCTTTGTAAAGCACCATCTATAATAATAAAAACAGGTGGTCTGTCTGTCTGTCTGTCTGTCTGTCCGCACCATAGCTCCCAGGCTGTGAAACCTAGACACTTGATACTTGGCATGCATACTCAGAGGATGTTTGGGGTGTGCACCTTTCTGTTATTTTGGGTTTTTTTAAAATCAATTAATTAATTTGAATTAATTTACAAGGGTCCATGTGGTTGAAACTTGCAGTAAAATGTTCCGTCGCTAGGGGCAGACTTCCCTAACCAGTGCATAGCTGTGCAGTCAATACAGTTTGAAGCCAGGGTGGATTAGTAAGCCGAGGTTATACAGCTGCCCCCGCCCCTCAAAAGGGGTTGGAGTGGACAGATCCCTCCCTTTAGGGGGCTACAGGGGTGCACCACAGGAGGGGCCATGCCTAGGGACGCCAGCAGGTGGTGCCTTCACTCACAACAGGCACGTGTCCAACTCTTGACAGCTGCATAAGTTTGTTGGAAGGCTTTGCTGTATCCAACTAAGGGCTATTCCAACCCTGGGTCCTTTCGCTAGCATACCGTAGCAAAAGAGGCGGTGCCTCAGCGGTAGAGCGTCTGCTTTGCATGCACAAGGTCCCAGGTTCAATCCCCTGCATCTGCAGATGGGGCTGGAAAAATTCTGGTCTGAAACCCTGGAGAGCTGCTGCCGCCAGTCAGTGTTGACGATACTGGGCTAGATGGTGGTGGTGGTGGTAGTAGTAGTAGTAGTAGTAGTAGGCGATCACTCGTGACCGAGTAAGATTGTCTTCCAGGATAAAAATTACAAAAAGAAAATTTTAAAAGGAGGAAATGCTAAAAAATTGTGTAGACTCTAGCGATGGGTCCGTAAGTGACTGTGGAGGCCAATTCTAGATCCACACAGCTTCCCACAGTGAGGACACAGGTGACCAGATGGAAGATGGTCCTGTAAAGGATTCATTTGATGTGCTTTTCGCTTAGCACATTTCTCCCTTTCGCCTTGCACTCGGCTTCTTCAAAGTCCATGGAACTAGATGGATCATGGGTCTGACTCCGTGTAAGGCAGTGTCTTTTGTTCCTATATCCCTAATGAATGTGGACTGCTGCTTCTCGTTTTGCTTTAATTTTCCTTGCTCTTGAATTTTTGCATGCATGTTTTTCAAGTTTACCTTTTTGCGTCCATGAGGTCTAGAAATGTGTGAAAACATTGTGACTTTTTATCTATCTATTCTGAAATGGGCATACGCACCATACAAAAGCTAGCTTTTCAGGGAGGGACAGGGGGATCCCCGCATATTTTATGCCGTATTTGATCTTGCCAGGATCAAAGTCAAATTGTTGACATGTGATAGGAATGACCTGTCATATTTTATTCAGGTTCAAATTCTCCTTCTGTAATTGAGGACTTCATGACGTATTTTGATGTCTTGGTTGTGTTGTTCAACGTGTGTGTGTATGTGTGTGTGAGTGTGAGTCAGTGCTGAGTACTGAAAAGATCCAGGGCTCAGGCCCACAGGACCAAAAAAATATATATGCAGAAATTTGCATATGCTAATTTACACATACTCTAAAGTCTGTGTGTGTGTGTGTGTGTGTGTGTGTGTGTGTGTGTGTGTGTGTGTCTTGAAAGGACCCTGTCTCCTAAGGACACCCTTATTTGTAAAAAGGGATGTATGGACAGGGGAGAGGAGGGCATTTGGTTTCAGAAAAAACATCAGGCAGAAAGATTCAGGGGGGGGGGCAGCACATGTGGGCCAAAAGCCAGCTCATCCAGGGGGATCAGATGCCACAGAGATCATCGGGGTCCCTGGACCTTTATTTCAGCAAGTGCCCCTGGACAGTAGGGTGGTGGGGCAGATGGTCTCCCAGAGATTTGGGGCTCCAATGGAAAAATTCAGGGCTCCAGCCCTAGTGGGCCGCCCCCTAACACCACCTCTGGTGTGTGTGTGTGTGTGTGTGTGTGTGTATTGGAATCTGTCTATCCCCAACTTTAAACTCCTCTCTCTGCCTCTTTCCCCCAATTCCCCTGCTTCCTGTGCAGATCACCACAGCAGTGAAGTTTCTACAAAACCCTCGAGTCCGCCAAAGTCCACTGGCAACTAGAAGATCATTTCTCAAGAAAAAAGGTACCTGATTCGAACGGTTAGCACAAGCCTCCCCCACCCTGGTGCTCCCCAGATGTGTCGGACTCCAACTCCCATCATTCCCAGCTGGCTGGGAATGATGGGAGTTGGAGTCCGACACATCTGGGGAGCACCAGGGTGGGGGACGCTGGGAATGCCTTCTCTCTCAACGTGTCCTTTATACTCCCTTTCCCCCCCCTTCTTTTTTTCCCCTGTAGTTGAAACATTTCCCAGTTTGTTCGGCCTTTTCTGGTGTGATTTGTTATCTTGACATCCCCCACCCACCCACCCCCGCTATCTTTTTGAACTCTGGATGTGTTTTCACGCGTACAAGCCCACGAGTCTTAAAAGATAGGCCTAGGATTTTTCCAGAGTGGCTTGTGTTTCAGACGTCCGAGCTGGTCGGTCGGTCGGTCGGTCGGTCTCTCTCTCTCTCTCTCTCTCTCTCTCTCTCTCTCTCGTCAATGGATTCTTTTGGCCGGCTCTAACTCCGGAATGGCCTTTGCTGCAGGTTGGACCGGCTGGCAGGCGAAATGGCCAACGGCTTCAGAAGGTAGCCTGGCTGTGCCATGAAGGGCATGGGCCGCAGTCGGCCAAAGCGAGGTCGAGTTAAGGTTAAATTTGGGGTCATCCTGCCTTTCACGGACTAAAAGGGCAAGCGACTGACTGCCGAGTCCTTTTTAGAAGCAAAGAGGAGCTGCCGCCGCCTCAATAAATTCAGCATCGTTTTCAGCAGATGGAAGCTGCACAGTTTCTATTGCATTTATCTCGAAGAAACGAACGCGTTGTTTTTTTATTAAAGTGACGATCTAAAGATTTAAAACTGTCAACTCGAGGACAGAGAGAGAGAGAGAGAGAGAGAGAGGTTTTGTTCAGGTTTCATTTGAATTCAGATTGCTGAACTGGGGATCTTGTCGTGTGTGTTTTTTTGTTTTGCTGTTTTGTCCCGAGCCCACTTTTTTTCCTTCTTCTTCTTAAAAAGGAAAGCAAGTCTCTAGCCCACATGATCGTAAAAGAAAATCCTGAAAACGCGTTGGCGGGTCTTGCAAAATGAAGCAAACCAGAAAATAAAGAACACTGGACATTTCTTTCTCTTAGTACAAATGTCAATCCATCCCTGTGACTTTGGGCCTGGACCTTCTGACCCTTACAAACCCACTTATTTCCCCCCCCACACACGCACACATCTTTCTGGGGCCCTTACAAAGTTCCAGATTCTCTTCTCCCCACCGCCACAACCTTCCCCAAAACACAATCCCAATGCGGAGTTAGGCATGCTTCAGGGCTAGGCCTTGACTAAGACGGTAAAGCTATGCCTGGGTTGTATCACCTGAGAGCAGCTGGGGGCTCGCATGATCACATGCTTCTCCACACACACACACACACCGAAAATCCCTTTCACGTAGAAAGCAAGCATCTCAAGGAGAAAGCTCCTGACATGCTAGTTTTCTATGTGAAAAGGGTTTTATTTTCTTTTATTAGTATGGAGAAGCATGCAGTCCTGTGCTGTCTGTATTGCTACAGCCCGGAAACAGGCTTGCCACATCAGTGAGAACAAGGTTTCTAACCAGCAACAGTCTCTTGTTTTCTGGTCCTTGCTAAATCACTGTCTCTCCCCCTTTTTTTAAGCAAACGGGGATGCTTCTTTTAAAATATTGTTAGGGTGAGTTCCTAGGGGTGTCGTTCTTCAGGTTTCAGCTCCTTCCACATTCTAGAATCATGAAGTTGGGATCGGATGTTTCTTCTCTCTAATGCACACACAGGTAAATAAATGCATGCATGAAGAAACAGCCTTCCCCCAATCTGGTTGCCCTCCAGATGTGTTGGACTACAACTCCTAACATCCCCCAGCCAGCATGCCGGCAGTTGTAGTCCAACACAACTGGAGGGCACCAAGTCGGAGACGGCTGACGCAGAATCGCAGGCCAGGTTCAGACAACATGATAACCCATGCTCAAGTGTTGATTATGGGTCGAGTGGGTTGTTGTTGAACCATGGGTTGTGGTTGAAATGTGGGTTATTGTGTTGTCTGAACCCTGCCGAGATAACAAACCATGGTTTGTTAACCATGAACAACCCATGAAGAGAACCCATGGTTTGTTGTTGGGTTGTGAACTGTGGATTGCTCGTGGTTAACAAACCATGGTTTGTTAGAGCAGCTGGGTTCAGACAACACAATAACCCACGTTTCAACGACAACCTGTTTCAACAACAACCCACTGTTCAAACGACAATCACACTCAACCCTTGAGTGTGGGTTTTCATGTTGTCTGAACCCAGTCATAGGATTTTAGAGCTGGAAGGTACTCCAGAGGTCATCTATCCCAACCCCCTGCTCAACGCAGTGGAGGATGCCGCTGCTGCATCCCTAACAGATGCCCGTCCAGCCTCTCCAGTGAAGGAGAGTTCATCACCTCCTGAGGCAGTCTGTTCCACTGCTGAACAGCACTTCCCCTTAGGAAGTTTCTCCTAATGTTTAGCCAAAATCCGCATCCCTTCCATTTCCACCCATCGGGAGCAACAAGAGAGCAAGTCTGCGGCATCTTCTGCATGACAGGTCTTCAGATGTTTGAAGACAACTGTCAAGTCCTCCTTTCACCTCCTCTTCTCCAGGTTAAACATATCCGGCTCTTTCCACCGTTCTTCAAAGGACTTGGTTTCCAGACCCTTCACCATCCTGGTTGCCCTCCTGTGGACATCCTCGGTGGCTTGGATTACAACTCCCATCACCCCCAGCCAGCATGGCCAGTGGCAAGGGATTGTGGGAGTTGCAGTCCAAAATATCCGTAGGGCTCCAGATTGCTTACCCCTGGCTCACTGGTTTCATAAAAACATAAGAAGAGTTGTGTTGCCTGTGCTGGGTCAGACCAAGGGTCCATCCAGTCCAGCATTCTGTTCACATAGTGGCCAAACAGCTGCCCACGGGAAACCCACGTGCAAGACAGGAGTGCAACAGCACCCTCCCACCTGTGTTTCTCAGCAACTGGTGTACAGAGGCACACTGCCTGTGAGACTGGAGGTAGCATCGAGCCATCAGGACCAGTAGCCACTGATAGCCTTCTCCTCCATGAATTGGTCCAATCCCCTTTTAAAGCCGTCCACATTGGTGGTCATCACTACATCTTGTGGTAGTAAATTCCAGAGCTTAAATTATGCGCTGTGTGAAGCTTTTATCTGTCCTGATTATCTCCCACCATTCCGCTTCATGGGATGACCCAACCCCACTGGGTTCTAGTACGATGAGAGACGGAGAAAAATGTCTCCCTATCCACTTTCTCCACACTTTGAATTATTTTGTACACTTGTGTCATGTCTCCCCTCACCGCCCTTTTTCTAAGCTGAGCAGTATATCGCCGGCCAGATGGGCGATAAATAAATATAAATAATAATTATATAAAGGCGCAGACCAGCCTGCCTCAATGTTGTGCCCTCGAGATGCTTTGGACTGCAGAGCCAGTGTGGTGTAGTGGTTAGAGCGCTGGGCTGGGACTCAGGAGACCTGGAATCAAGTCCCCACTCGGTCATGAAGCTCACTGGGTGACTTTGGGCCAGTCACTGACGCTCAGCGTAACCCATCTCGCAGGGTTGTTGTGAGGATAATGTGGAGAGGAGGAGGAGCGTTAAGCTGCCTTGGTTTCCTTGCTAGAGGAGAAAACGTGGGACGTAAATGAAATAAATAAATGGAGTTGTTCCAGCCTGTTGATCATTCTAGTTTCAACGGGCTCAAGCATGCCGAACCAGGTGTTGCATTGCGGCCACGTCGCGCAGCAAAGGAACTTGTACGAAGCTTGCTCCTGTTTGCCATTTCCACTGTCTGCTTGGCTGAAATCTAATTATGATATTATTATTATTTTGTAAAGTGCCAAATTACAAAGCCTCCAGATACAACATCCCATCGAGGGATGTCAGTCGTTAAGAGTGCTCCCCTCTTGCTGTTCCAGGCTTTCCACACTCGGTCGCTTATAGGTCTGCTCTCCTGCTGTATGGGTTTCTCTCTCTCTCTCTCTCTCTCTCTCTCTCTCTCTCTCTCTCTCTCTCTCCCCCTTGAAATATGTGGACCTACGGGGAGTAATTAATCATAAAAGCTTTGGGATTTCAGCTCTATCATCGAAGCAATGAAGCAGGGGAAAGTTGAGCCTAAAAGCCGTGCTGATTACCCGCAGTAACTCGAGACGAAATCTATCCTTGCCGAGAGAGATCCTTTAGCACCTTCCTTTCTTCTCTTCCCCCCCCCCACCTCAAACCATGTTCCCCAGGATATCGTGCGATATTATAACAGCCTGTACATCTTGCTGAAATGACCAGTTATTCCTTGTGTTTCTTCTCTCTCTCTCTCTCCCACCCCCTTCTCTCTTCCAACGCAGACGGGTTAGGATTTCATTTGCAAAAGGTATTTAGAGCAATTTAGAGACAAACGTCTCGGGTGTTTGCGTCGCATCCCCCCCCCACCGCCAGCTTCGCAGAGCAGTGGGGTTTTTTTTTTAAGTATCTGGAGCTCCATCTAATCTGTTTAATTTTAATAAATCCCTGACTGGAAGAAGCGGAGATTGGGGGTTGTGGGGGGGGGGAGTCGGTGCGTCGGCAGGGGGATGCTGCCGGAGAAGGCCTGAAAAGAGAGACGGTGACCCGATTAAAGCTTCTAATGAATTACCAAAGTGAGGTGTGGGGGGAACACAGCCCTGTTCAATATAGCTGCTGCCCCTCACTCTCTTTGAGTTTAGCTTCACTTTGCCTTAATTGTTTGAGAGGAATAATTCTTCCCTCTAATAGCAAACTTGGGTGAATGAGTGCCTATCACTTTGGAAATGAAACGGGGCCACCTAAAAAATATTACATTTTTTTTTTTTTACCTACTTTGGAGACTCCCTAGGTTCAGGGGTGCTGCACCTTATGCCCACGGGCTGAATTCAGCTCGCCTGGGGGCCCCAATCCGGCCCTCCAGGAGTTCTCCTTGTGTCCACGCCCCCTTCTTCCAATCACCAATCATTTGGTGGTTTCCTGGTTTTTGCAGATCAGTGCAGGTGATCTTCTGGGACACCTCTCCAGTCAATGCCTGGCTCTGAGGAAGGACCCCCCTCAGAGCCACGCATTTCAGACTGGGCGACTCTGAACAGCTGATGTGGCTGTTCACAGAACCTGCCCTCTGGCTCACTGTACTCAGAGCATGCCAGAGGGTGGGCAGGGGTTGTAGTGGCCCCTGGGGGTGGGGTACAGTGACCACAGTGGCACCCTTTCCCCCTTCCTCAGGCAGCGTGGGAGCTTGCGCCACTGCTGGAGGGAACCACGATGGAGCTTACTAACACAAACACGAACGTATTGTCTGCTTAAACTCAGCGGCACAGAGAGCTCAGCCCGACCACCCGCCCCACTGTACTCCCGCTCGGATTCAAGCTTTTAAAGGCCGGAGGGAGACGGGATCTGACGTAGAACCTCGGGAGGGCCGGCGACGCTCGAGAGCGCTCGGCCGCGGGCGTGTAATAGAGTGAACAAAGTGCTCCCCACGGGGTGACAAGCTCTTATTTGGAGAGATGAGTAGGAGGCCAAGGGAAACTTTGCCCTTGTGTACGGCAGCTTCATTAATCTGTTTCGTTGCCTAAGCTCGGTAGGAAGGAAGCACGGCCTACAGAAACACACACACACACACATACACACACCCGCGGGTCTCTGGGAGCTATTGTCACTCCATTAGGTTATAGAAGGTGGTGACAGCCAGGTGAAGACCTCCCTGTTAGACCAGGAAAGAGAAAGCAGCTGGCACTGGGGACTCTAAACCATGGATGCTGTAATTAATCCCCCTCCATGGGAACACCGGAAGCTGCCTTTATGTTGAGTCAGAGCCTTGGTCCATCTGGCCCAGTTTTGTCGACACTGACTGGAGGCAGCGGCTCTCCAGGGTTTCAGGCTGGATTTCTTCCTGAGCCCTACCTGGAGATGCTGAGGATCGAACCTGGGATCCTTCTGCATGCAAAGCAGGTGCTCTGCTGCTGAGCGCTGGTCCTTCTCCTAAAAGATTCTAGTCCTCATGGCTTTAAATAAAGGACTGGTATAAACAGGAACAACAAAAGCTGAGTCAGACCATGGGTCCATCTAGCCCAGTGTTGTCGACACTGACTGGCAGCGACCCTGCAGGTTTTCAGGCAGGAGCTTTTCCTAGTCCTGCCTGGAGAAGCCGGGGATCGAACCCGGGACCTTCTGCGTGCAAAGCGTGTGCTCTGCCACCGAACCCACGTGACATAACAAGTTTGTGGTTCAAGAAACCTTTACCCTTCTTGGTGCAGGTCACTCTTGGAATCGGCACCTATAATTTTTCACTTTTGAATCGGCCGTGTGATTTAAAGCTTTGACACAAACATTTGGGGAGAGGGTCTCTTTCCTTCCCCCTTGGTCTGCCCCCAGTATCTCCAATCCTGGCAAGAAAAATGGGAGAAACTAACTGAAAGTCTTCCTATTCCATACCTTCTGTTGGGATGGAGAACAAAGTAATAATATATAGAGCATTTCTAGGCATGTTTACTTGGAAATAAGCCATGCCGTGCTCAGTGGGGCTTACTCCCAGGTAAGCGTGCATACCGTCGAAGCGCTAAAATAATTATTTATAGCTTTCAATCTTTAGATAGCGTCTAAAGCGCCTGCCTCCACAGTCACTTACGGACCCATCGCTAGAGTCTACACAATTTTTCTTTAGAATTTCCTCCTTTTAAAATTTCCTTTTTGTAAATTTTTATCCTGGAAGACAATCTTACTCGGTCACAGTGATTGCCTGATGATGATGATGATGATGATGATGATGATGATGATGATCGTCTAATATTTAAATATTTAAGTGCAGGCCTTTATTTAAAGCAGACCGTTTTGGAAATCTCACCCACTGAAAGACCAAATGTGAACATTTTTCTGTGTACGCCCAGGCTGGTGTTAACCTGGCTAATATTGCAATCCTGTGTATCAGTTACTCAGGAGGAAACACCACTGAATGCCGTGTTTCCTTCTAGAGACAGGCAAAATCTCCCCTCTTCCAGAGAGCTTTTTTTGGAGGGGGGGCGTAAGCTGATTGTGCTGCTTTCTGCTTTTTTATTATGTCACGAGCTGCTTTGGCTGCCTTTTGGGGGGACAGAAATGGCAGGATATTAACATTTTTAAATGAATGAAAGGTATGTGAACACCGTTCTTTCGGGCTCAACAATCCCCACCCCGCCATATACCTTAAGAAGGTTGCTGTAAGGCGAGCCCTGGCCTACCTTAAAGGGTTCTTGTAAGACCCTGGAGAGCAATTCATATTCCATAGGGAGCAATTCCCAACTGAGCCAGGGGCTGAGCAGCTAAGCTTTGCTTCGCACACTACCAGTAAATCACTCCTTTGCAAGGGCTGGACACTACGCTTTTGCTCATGCAGCCTGAGATTGCTTTAGCTTTCTTAGCTGCCGCATCACGCTGCTGGCTCATATTCACCTGCTTTGCAGGCAGAAGGTCCCTGGTTCAATCCCCGGCATCTCCCGGTCGGAAAGACTCCTCGCCTGAAATCCCGGAGAGCTGTTGCCTGTCAGCGCAGACCAGCCCGCCTCAATGTTGTGCCCTCGAGATGCTTTGGACTGCCAGCTCCCATGATGCCCAGCCGGTATGGGCTGTGGTCAGGAATGCTGGGACTTGTAGTCCAATGCTTCTGGAGGGCACCAGTATTGAACTAGATGGACAGATGTTCTGACTTGGACGAGGCAGCTTCCAATGTCCCTAAGACTGAGCTTAATTATGTTAATTAGGGGCATCCATAGCTCAACGGTAGGGCCCTTGCCTTGCAGGCAGAAGGTCCCAGGTTCAATTCCCACCTCTCCAATGATGGGGGAAGACCTCTTCTTTAGGCTGTTTTACTCTGGTTGTCCCA
Source organism: Shinisaurus crocodilurus (assembly GCA_021292165.1). NCBI lineage: Eukaryota > Metazoa > Chordata > Lepidosauria > Squamata > Shinisauridae > Shinisaurus > Shinisaurus crocodilurus. The sequence goes on from JAHFWL010000143.1 coordinate 20,990, forward strand.
TAAGCCTATCCAGGATATACTAAGATTGCAATCTTAGCAACATCGAGTAGGCCGCTCAACAAGATCTGCCACGGACGGCCTTCTCCCCGTCCCATCAGCCAGAGAAACCAGGCTGGTGGGGACTAGGAGGAGGGCCTTTTCTGTGGCAGCCCCCAATTTATGGAACTCTCTCCCCAGTGACCTCCTCCATGCCCCTTCCTTGATTAGCTTCCGCCGGGCATTAAAAACGTGGCTTTTCAGGCGGGAATATGGGGTGGGTTAGGATTTTTAAGTTTTGTGCTGTTTTAAATTGTGTTTTATACTGTGTGTGTGTTCCAGATATCTGGCCAGATGGGCAATTCATAAATATAATAAATAAATAAATAAATAAATAATCCGTGAGTTCTTTCCACGCCGGCTGCATGGGGAAGGGTGTGTGTGAAGCGCTGCCTCCGGCCTCAGATCCGGGAATCCGAAATAGCCTATGGCCCTTCAGACACTGTCTAGGCACGCATTAGATTGCTAGATTGGTCGCTAGAACTACAGCAAGTCTGTGTAGTTCTGCATTTCGCACTTTTCGTCTTCAGCTCATCAGTGTTTGTTGCTCATGACGAATACCTCGACTGACACGCCAAACGTACACATTGCCAGACAGGGGGTGTTGCTAGGCAGTTACAAGATTCGGCACCCGGGCCCCGTCAGACACAAATCTGCATAAAATCTGCATATGCTAATTTATATCTCCATATGCCCATTTAGAAATAATTAACTAGGATTTATTTACATTTCACAGGAGGCAAATCATCTCAAATAAAATAATTTCCTCCATTAATTTGCACCCAAACCCAGATCATCCCAAACCAATGGAAAAAGTGTTTTTCCCCCCACCTCGGCTTAATTGCCATGCGCGGGGGGGGGGAGATTTTGGGTGGTGGTGATGTCGTAGCATGCGGGAAGAGGAGAGTTAACCCTTGCGAAGCTGCAATCCCCCTTGAAAATTGATCCCTGCATGGCAATTAGGCTGAGAAAAAAAAACTTCCATTGGGACCTGTGGAGACTCCAGGCTCTGGAGAGTAGATCTAGGGACCTGGAGTAATAGATTTGAGGCCAGTGCCCCATGGGCCCAGGCCTAGAAAAGCCTCCACCACCAAGAACCTTCGATTACCACCAAGTACCTCCCCTTAGGCCTGGCGGCACAGGGAACCTAAAAATGGTCTGCCCCTATAATCCACTTGGGGAGGGGCGGTGCTAGGGACTGAAAAGATCCAGGGCTCAGGCCCACAGGATGAAAAAAATGCAGGCATTTGCAAATGCTCATTTACATATGCTCTAAAATCTGTGTGCACTGGCTGCCTGTATGTTTCCGAGCCGAATTCAGGGTGCTGGTTTTGACCTATAAAGCCTTACATGGTTCAGGACTGCAATAGCTGATGGAGCACCTCTCCTGGCAAGAGCGTCCCTGTACACTAGGAACATCATCTAAGGCCCTCCTCCAGGTGCCGCCTCTGAGGGAGAGGGCCTTCTCAGTGGTGGCTCCCCAATTGTGGAATGATCTCCCCAACGAGGCCCGCCTGGCCCCAGCATTGTTATATTTTCAGCAACAGGTTAATACTTCCTTCTTCTCTCAGGCATTTGGCAGCATACAACAAGGTTTTTAATTCTGTCTTTCTTGTTGCTGATTGCTTAAAATTGTTTTTAGATATGTGTGTGTCTCTCTGTGTGTTGTATGTTTGTATGTTCATATGGTTATCGTTTTTATAATGTCTTTTTAAGGTTTTAATCTTTGTAAACCACCCAGAGATCTTTGGCTGTTGGGCGGTATAGAAATCTAATAAATGAAATAAAATGTGTGTGTGTCTGTAAAGGAGCCGGTCTACTAAGGGCACCCCTATTTGTAAAAAGGGATGCATGGACAGGGGAGAGGAGGGCATTTGATTTCAGAAAGAAACCTCAGGCAGAAAGATTCAGGGGGCAGCAGCAGGAGAGGAAGCACATGTGGGCAAAAAGCCAACTAATCCAAGGGGATCCAATACCACAGAGATCATCAGGGCCCCTGTACCTATTTCAGCAAGTGCCCGTGGACAGCAGGGTGGTGGGGCAGATGGCCTCCCAGAGATTTGGGGCTCCAAATGAAATATTCGGGGCTCCAGCCCTAGTGGGCCGCCCCCTGACACCGCCTTTGCACCCGGGGAGGAGAAGGTAACAAGGGGAAGAAGCTTCCGAACGGAAGCAGTTTCTAATTTAGCTGCTCCGTCTTTCCTCTCTCTCTCTTTATTACTTTTTTTCTTTTTCATAATTTAACTCCGTTTCACAAGGCAGTTTGCATGTCCTTGAATGGAAGCTCGTTACCGTGAAAGCTTTTTTAGCATTGATTTCATAACCGCCTTAATTTAATAGCTCCATCATTACTGAGAAGCCCTGAGAGTGAGGCCCAAGCTTTCCAGGTCACTGACCTTTTAATTACAGACCTTGTTCTGATGGCCAGGTTATCGACTGGATGGCTCCCAGATTGTGCCTGAAAACAAGGAGGTTTCCTCCCTGGCTTCTGGGGGGGGGGAGTGAGTGGGAGGAGGGGGAGGAGGAGGAGGAGGAGGAGGAGGAGGAGGAGGAGGAGGAGGAAGAAAGTGGAGAAAAACGTAACCTCTCGCGTTTCTAAAATTAATTTTCTCTTTCAGCTTCGTAATTAATTTTGCAGGAGTGTCGCAGTGAGGTTCAATCCATCCTTTTTTCTTCTTACCTCCTTTGTAAAGCAAAGGGCAAACTGCTGTATTCTCTACCCTGGCGATGCTTCTTCGCAGAAGATCCTGTCCACAGAGAGAGGCAGAAGAGAGATACATCCCTGTCATGTGGGGCTTGCTTCCAAACTGGTTACACAGGTCCCTAGTCCATATGTTTTTTTGGGTTAAGGTTTTCCGCCCAAACTGCATATCTGTCTCTATTCCCCTTGCCCTGAACATAAGAGGAGCCTCTTCTGGCAGAGAGCAACCGTCTGTCTAGCCAGCGTCCTGTTTCCCGTGGGGGTCGAGCAGATGCCACTGGGAACTCCACAAGTGAAGCAGGAAGGCACCTGCCGTCGTTGCTCCCTGGCAACTGGGGCTCAGAGGTAGGGATGGGAAAAGAAGGGATGCTTGAGCTCACTGAAATTCTCCAAACTTTATTTCAAAGCTCGGTTTGGTTCACTCCCGTTCTTGTTTGTGTCCTGTTTTCAGTTTGATTGAATGGGGAAATTTGTGCCTTTTGAGGAAGTTGGGCATTTTACAAAAGATGTGCCTTTTGAGGAAGTTACGCATTTTACAAAAAGTTGTGAATTTTGAGAAAGTTGTGAATTTTGAGGAACTTGTGTGTTTTACAAAAGTTGTGCATTTTGCAAACATTGTGCATTTTACAAAAGTTGTGCCGTATGAAGAAGCTGTGCATTTTATAAAAGTTATGCATTTTGAGGAAGTTGTGCCTTTTGAGGAAGTTGTGCATTTTACAAAACTTGCACATTTTGCTGGCCATAGGTTGTCCACTCTGGCCTTAAAAATGAAGCTCTATCTGCTCTGCCCTAACGAAAATGAATCCAGAGTGTGCTTCAATTTCTAACACAAGTCCAGGCCTTGTTCCCATGAAGGTGGTCAATAATAATAATAATAATAATAATAATGATGATGATAATAATTTATTTCTTACCCGCCTCTCCATCTAGATCGAGGCGGGGAACAGCAGAAAACACAAAACACATAGACTAATCAAACACAACACATACTATTAAAACATCTTAAAATATCTTTAAAACATCTTAAAGGCATCCTAAAATTCCGCTGGATAGGCCTGCTGGAAGAGATCAGTCTTTATGGCTTTTTTAAATTCCAAGAGACTGGTAAGTTGACGAATCTCCTCCGGCAGGCCATTCCATAATTTGGGAGCAGCAGAAGAAAAGGTCCTCTGGGTAATACTTGTCAGCCTAGTTTTGGCGGACTGAAGTAAATTCTTCCCAGAGGACCTGAGTGTGCGGGGTGGATTGTACGGGAGAAGGCGATCCCGTAGGTAGCCTGGACCCAAACCATGTAGGGCTTTAAAGGTAATAACCAACACTTTCTACTTCGCCCAGTCAACCTCTCTTGGGGCAACACCACTTAAGAGGTACGGCTGAGGGCCAACAGAAGAGTCCTCCACATGGAAACAATTCCTTGTAGGTGTCCTGAAGCAGGACACTGAACCGTCATCCTTAGAGGATCCAACCCCTTGTGCTCTGAAGAAAAGGCCTCAGAGTTAATGGTTCAGGGAGATGACTCAGCCAAGGAAAGGCATCACGAGGTTTCCACTTACCCAGAACCCAGTTCTCCAGAAAGACCCCACGGGTCGTCTCCTCTGCATCAAGAGGAGGTTGCATTACTGTTGTCAGACTGAGGACTTGAGCGATGAAGAAACTAGCATGCCACAGCCCCTCCCACATCGTCGCAGCCAGAGGTTGCTAAAACAGGCCAGGCCCCTCCAGGAGACCAACCCTCAGTCAGTATGGAGGCGGGGCCAATTAGTATAAAGGCAGCTAAACTTGTATTTAAGCCTCAGTCTTGCTCTGCTTCTTGCTGGAACAGTAGAGACACAATGCGGTCTGGCATCCAGCCCCAGCGCCACTCGGAGCTTTCCATGGTGCTGATCTCTTTCCATCTTGTTTCCCTGGGAAACGTGCCTTAACCTGACCCCTGGTCAAGATCTGATCAATAGCAGAATCCTGCAGCCCCAACTACATCACAGAGCATCACCAGAGCCCAGTAAATCAGGGGAGAAGAGGTTTTAGCCTAGTCCTCTCATTGACCAGCTAGTTTTCTGTATGCAGGGTTCCTTCTCCTGCCCCTCCCAGGTAGAATTATTGTTCTGTGAACTTCCCAGCTGTGGTCCGAAGTGGTACAGCCTTCCCAGGGCTGCCCAGAAGGGGGGTGCTGTGGCAATTTGCCCCCGGTCTCCACATAGCCTCAGCTCCTGTATGTACCATTGGCCACATCACTCACTAGACTAGAGCATCACACATGCATGGGTCCTTGTAGGGCAGGGGTGTGGAAAGCTGAAAGGCCTCTCCTAATGCTTAGTTACAGGCAGTAAAGAAGTTTAAGCTACAATATGCCGGTATTTTTCGTTATGTTGGCCCCACCCCCTTTCTGACTTCGGCCCTGCCCACCACTGGAACATGCTCCCCCCCCCAAGAGCTTCTCCCAAATTCAGTTTGGTCCTCAAGCTGAAAGAGGTTCCGCACCCCTGTTATAAGCCTCTGTTGTAGGACAGCTCGTTTAACCAGTGTGGACAAACTTGTAACGGTTCCAGACCGGTCCGATGTTATCTCCAGTTGCGGAAGGCTGACATCTTTGCCAACAGCCCAGTGCTGTTAACCTTTTCCACCCATGGTAAGGCAAGCTGCCAGCCACCTACTGCCTGGCAGTACAAATGAAGATATGGAGATTATACCGGGTGCGCTGGTTCATTTATTCTTTCCACCACTGCCCGCCCCTGAAATTGATTGAGAATCCTCATCCATCTGTTATGGAAGGCCGTCTCTCGATCTTGGTAGCCTCGCGTCCGCGTATCCGTCACCTGACATTTCTGCTTCTGGGCCCATTCATTACGCTGCCTGTTTCCCTCTTCTGTTCCTCCATGGCTTGCTCTGTACCGAACCTGGTCATGAGCTCTCTTTTTCTTCTTCTTCTTAAGTTTGAGCCAGGAGGACATTTCGTGCTGGGCCGTAACAGACCTCCCCAGAAAGCCAGGAAGGAGAATATTGGCCAGTCACCATTCCTTTGGAAGGGAGCACCTTGCCGCTGCCATTCATGCTCTGTTCACAAGGATGTGAACTTCAGTTTAACTAACCTATAGCGCTCGGACAACAATTCTGTTCTTGCTTTAACCCCTCTCTTAGCAAGGAGGGAGCCTGCCGCGTGGATTTTATTTTATTATAAGCTAGCAAAGGGACCTGGCTTTGCACGCATTGGAATAGCCCTTAGTTTGATACAGCGAAGGCTACAAGCAAACGTACGCAGCTGTCAGAGTTGGAGACATTGTGCCCACCCCATCTGAGTGTAGGATGCCTGCCGGCAACCCTAGGTATGGCCCCTACCATGGTGCAACCCTGCAGCCCCCTAACAGAGGGGCCTTCATTCCACTGAGGGGGAGCTTCTCCACAACAGGGGAGATGGGGCAGCTGTATAACTGTCCCTCAGTCTACCAGTCACCCCTGGCTTCAAACTGTATTGACTGCAAAGCTATGTGCTAATTAGGGAAGTCTACCCCCTAGTGGCTGAAGATGTTGCTGCAGGCTTCAACCACATGGACACATTTCAATTAATTCAAATTAATTAATGCATTTAAAAAACAAAATAAACCCAAGGTGCACACCTCTAGGGTTTCCTTCATATGTGTGCCAGGTTTCAGGTGTCTACGTTTCACTGTCTAAGAGCTATGGTGCGGACAGACAGACAGACACACACATTTTCTTTTGTTATTACGGATACTTATAGGCCACTTTTCTGGACAACGCCGATTTGAGGCTGCGAACAACAATATAAACCTAGAATTACAATAATATAACATTAGTTTAAAAACTTTAAAATTCCAACATGCCAAAGCAAGCAAATAAAGAAATACTTCAAAATCGAATTTTTTATATATATATAAAAAAAGCTGCATGGTGTAGAGAAAGTGAGTAGAGAGAGTTGTTTCTCCCTCTCTCAAAATGCCAGAACTATCCCTAACTGGCACACAGCTTCGCAGCCCGTAGAGTTTGAAGCCAGCGGAGATTAGTAGGCCGAGGGCCTACTCCCCGTTTCTGTGGGGCAGCCCACCGAAGGGGAATAAGTGGACAGACCCCTCCCAGAGGGTGCTATAGGGGGTGCCCCATAGCAGAGGCCCCGCCTAGGGATGCTGGCAGGTGTGCCTTCACTTAGACAGGGTCGGCACCACGTGTCCAACTCTTACAGCTGTGTGACTTTGCTTGTAGCCTTCGCCGCATCAAACGAAGGGCGATTCCAACCCATGCAGAGCCAGGTCCGTTGGCTAGTATAAATCAATATAGTTACTTTCAATTTATTTATGTATTTATTCATTATATTAATATCCCACCCTTTTTCCTGCAAGGAACCCAAGGCGGCTTACATAATCCCCCTCCTCTCCATTTTATCCTCACAACAACCCTGTGAGGTAGGCTGGGCTGACAGTCAGTGACCAGCCCAAAGGCACCCAGGGAGCTTCGTGTTCGAGCGGGGACTAGAACCCGGATCTCCCGAGCCCCAGTCCAACACTCTAACCACTATGACACACTGGCTCCAACAAACAATTGTTGGAGAATGAATAGCTGCTGGTGGTGTGTGTGTGTGTGTGTGTGAATGAATGAGTGAAGGGCGGGGGGGGGGGATATTTCTGAGCACCAGTCTGCCGGTTTTCAAACTGTTTTCAAACTGTCGGTGCATTTATTCCAGGAGAAAACTTTTTAAAACAGTTCATCTCTGTGCAACGATAGAGGTATTAAAAAAAAGGAGAAGAGAAAGACAAGGCAGAGCAAACTTAACGTGTTCTTTTAAGTAATGTTTTCCAATGGGGTTTGATAAGTGCTCTCTGCAACTTCCTGTCAAAAAAGATTCAAATCTCAGCGTTTCTTTCTGCTTTCTCTTTCTCTCTCTCTCTCTGTGCCTGTCCGGAAAGAACACCACAAGGGGCAGCCGTCTCCTTATTTTAATGATGTTGCAAAGAATCCATTGAGTGGGAGATATGCGCAGACCTGACGTCCTCTAAATGTACATTTATTCCTTCCATAACAGAGGGTACGAGTCACATTAACCATAATAGCCTCGCTCTCTGCTGTGGCCTTGCTCCACAACCCTCTCTCTCTCAACCATTTAGAGGCGCAATTCACTGTGTAAGAGAGACTGGCTGTTTTTTACAGCATCAGCGGAGATGGAGGGCGACTCTTGTTAATCTGGGCCGAGAAAAATTACCGCCACTTCCACGGTGCAGTTTCCGCCAGATGCCATGTCTCCCCGTCCAAAGCAGTGGCTTTTGCAAGTGATTTCACTTGCATTTTATTTCTAAAACGTATAAACCCCGCCCTTTATCTGCAAGGGTTCCCAGGGCATGCAGCGTTAAAAACAAACACACCAATCGAATTTTTTTAAACACACCATACAATTACACACCAAAAGACAAATTAAACAAGCAACTCATCAACCAGCAAGCCAAACAAAAACGACGAGCACTGATTCAGTTTAAAAATGGATTAAATTGTAGAATGTTAAAATGCTTGAGCCAGAAATAAACGATTTGATTTGGTGCCAGACAACGTTGGCACCAATCGTATCTCCTTTGAGAGGGCATTCTAAAGTTGGGGTGCCACCACAGAGAAGACTCTGTGCTTTGTAAAAATGATGAGTTATGATCCTCTTTTCCCACCCCATCTTTTCCCTTTGCTCTCTGATCTCATCTCTGACAAAGGATGGCCAGTGCTGCATTTCTTCTTTCTTAAAAATGAAATAAAATCCTGCATTCAGGGTATCCAAACTCAACACCAAGAAAAGCCTACATTCTGGGACTTTTATCCACTGGGGTAACTGTACCCCAAATTGGAGCCCTTTAGGGCACAATCCTGTGCTGGTTTAGCCAGAGAAAAGTCCTCCAACTCCCAGCATTCTGCAGCCAGCAAGATGCTGGGAATTGTAGGACTTTTTTCTGTCTAAACCAGCTATAGGATTGTGTCCTTGGATGAATTGGATAGCTCCCATCATAAATGGCCGTGCAGGCGGAGACTGATAGAGTCGCAACTTGCACAAGATATGAGATGTTATTTATTTATTTACTTACTTACATTTTCGCCCTGCTCTTCAGTTAAAAAAGGGCTCCCACAATGTCTAACAAAGATGAATAATAAAGATTAATGACTAAGACTTAGTCTTACTTAGAGTAGACCCAGTAAAATCAAGTCCCGTTGATTTTCAGTGGGCCTACTTTAAGTATGACTTAACTCTGGATTCAATGCTGTATAAAGAAATAAACAAACTAGATTGAGTCCTGTTGGATTTGCAGGACATTCTCTTAATAAATATAATAAATAAATAAATAAATAAATTACTTTGCATATTTTTTTTGCACGCACACACACACACTTTGGCATAATAATTTCACTCTGGGTTTTCTAGTGGGGGACATTTTATCCCTGCCCTCAAATCCTGAAGATCCTACTCTCTGTGCCCTGAAGTCTTTGCCTGTATTTGAAGCACATCTTTACAGCCATGAGGGACAGAAACTTTCTTAAAAAAACAAAAACAGCTGAGATTCTTAGGAAACTGAATCCTGTGCTAGAGATGTGAAAGCCGGGGGGGGGGGGATTCCTCAGAAAAAATGTGGGACGGCCCAGATTACTACGTTCAGCACCGTTTTCTCCGCTCCTGCAGAATCGTAGTGGACACAACACACACACAGCCCGAGCCCCTGGATAACAGTTGCTGTGAACGGATGCTTGCCACTGCAAGGCTTTGAGGGACGACAAAGTGAAGCTTTTTTTTTTTTTTTGGCCTTCGCAAACCCCCCCACCCCCTTGCAATCTCTAGATCGCCTTTGCCTCGCTCTGTTTCACCTTGCGCAGAGTGCGATGCTCTCCCCCCCCCCACTGGGTGGGTGGGTGGGGGGAGAACAACTTTGCCAACCACTTTCTGGCTCCTTTCGCGGAGAGGAAAGTTGGCTTGACACCCTTAACCGCGAGTTTGTCGGCCAGTTCATTATATTCCTGCTGCTTCGTGGTTTCTGTGGTTGTCAAGAGCAGGAGCTGTGCTGTCATTGAGAGGGGGAGAGAGTGTTGAGCATATCTTCTCCGGTCAGCCATATGTTGGGTGGAGATCTGGTGCGTTTTGGGGTTGGGGGGGGGCTTCCAAGCCTTTGAATGTCAGACAGTAAGGTTCTGGCAGTTTGCGTGCAATCCTATTCCAGCCCTTGGGCGCTGACCTTTCCTTAGAAGCATCACCCTTAGCCGATCAAAGAACTCTGCTGATACTTACATAAGGTTTTGTCGTTTTGGTTTTTTTTTCTTCTGCCCCTTTTTCCTTTTCGATTGGATGGAAGACTCTTACCGGGTCTCCCAGAATTCAGAATCTTGCAAGGATTCTCTCCCCCCCCCCCGCCCCAACACACATATATACGTGCAAGTATTAAGGTACTTAAGGCATAAGTGAGTATTGTAGTCAGTACTGATAATTTTACTTGTTTTATGATTTGGTATTGTTAATGGAAATTGTTTTCAGCAATTTTTGATTTTGTATGTTTTAATAATTTTGCTGTAAGTCACCTTGGGTCTTCTTTTAAGAGAAAGGCAATGAAGAAATAATAATAATAATAATAATAATAATAATAATAATAATAATAATATGAAATATAATAAGGTGGGATTGGAAGGTTGAAGCTCAAGCAGTGCAGAGAAGTGAAGAAAAGGAAGGTTATTATTGTTATTATTGTTATTTTATTTATTTATTTATTATATTTATATCCCACCCTTTTTCCTGCAAGGAACCCAGGCGGCTTATTTTATTTATTTATTTATTTATTATATTTATGCCCTGCCTTTTTTCCTGCAAGGAACCCAAGGCGGCTTACACAATCCTCCTCCTCTCCATTTTATCCTCACAACAACCCTGTGAGGTAGGTTAGGCTGAGAGTCAGTGACTGGCCCAAAGTCACCCAGTGGGTTTCATGGCCGAGCAGGGACTAGAACCCGGATCTCCTGAGTCCCAGTCCAACACTCTCACCACTACGCCACGCTGGCTTACATAATCCTCCTCTCAATTTTATCCTCACAACAGCCCTGTGAGGTAGGTTAGGCTGAGAGTCAGTGACTGGCTCAAAGTCACCCAGTGAGCTTCATGGCCAAGTGGGAACTAGAACCCGGATCTCCCGAGTCCAACACCCTAACCACTACACCACACTGGCTCTCTTATTAATGATAAGAACGTAAGGAGCCATAACAGATCAGAATAAGGGTCTATCTACCCCAGGGTTCTGTTTGCATAGTGGCCATCCAGACACCGTGTGCAATTTGGCACACTTCTGCCCATGTTCCCCTGCAACTGGTGTTGAGCAGATCAGAGGGGGAAGTGATGTTGGAGGCACACTGTCTCGTGCAAAGAAGGGATCCAGAGAAGCAGATGGACGTAAGAAGAGCCACTCTGGATCAGAGCAAAGATCCATCTAGTCCACCATTCTATTCAGACCGTGGCCAACCAGCTGCCTGTGGGAAACCCACAAGCAGGACAGGAGTGCAACGGCACCCTCCCGCCCATGTTCCCCAGCAACTGGTGTACATAGGCACACTGCCTCTGATCTTGGAGGTAGCCTAGAGCCATCAGGACTAGTAGCCATGGATGGCCTTCTCCATGAATTTGTCCAGTCCCCTTTTAAAGCTGTCCAGATTGGTGGTCATCACTACATCATCATCATCATCATCATCATCATCATCATCATCATCTCTCTCTCTCTCTCTCTCTCTCTCTCTCTCTCTCTCATGTGTATGTGTGTGTCTTTGTGTCTGCCTGTATGTTTGTGTCTGTGCAGGTCTCTCTCTTTCTCTCCTGTGTCTGTGTGTTTAGTTCCATTTTTCTCTGTTGGTTTTTTCGGCCAGACAAGAGATATCCTGCACCCTTTGCGAAAGGAGAGACTTGTGAAACTCAAAGCACCCTCAAATAATTTTTTTTAAATTAAAAAAAAAATTGTGTTGATTTTGTTCCGCCTTGCAAAATGCATATTGCTTTCTGCGAGTCACCAAAAAGCTAAATGGACTGCTGTCTGATCCCGCAGAGAGAGAGAGAGAGAGGTTGGGGCAATTGCATTAACAGTTTTCTAGAGCATCTTGCAGCAAATACATGGGTTATATTAAAAGTTGCAATCATATCAGTTTTTTTGTGTGAGTTTTTCTTTTTTTTTCTTTTGGGAGTGCATCGCTGACCTCATGCATGGGCAATGGGCTTTATTGAATTTCGCCCCAAATGCGTCTGTAATTCTCTTGCACCGGCCCTCGCCATATTCACGTCCTTGCTGTCCACGTGGAAATGGCCCCCTTTTTATGGTGATCAACAAAATTAAATTTGTCTCTGTCGACCGCTGACCTCTCTCACCTTTAAGGTTGCGTCTTTGCAGCGGGAGAGATGGGAGGCGCCGGTTGGGGATCGTTTTTGCTACCAAGGGACCCTGGCGTGCGAGGACCGCTGAGCAAATGAAATATTGAAATCTTTCCCTCTTCTTTTTTGCCTATTAGCAGTAATATCTATCCTTTGATGGTAGACTCACCCCTCCTCCCTGCACTCGTTCGCTCGCTCGCACGCACACACACACACCAGGGGGCATGCTGAGGTGTTAAGGACAATACTGCTTAAATTCTAGAATAGGGAATAGGTGAAGAACGCCCCCACAATCCCCTATAAGTGGGGTCTCCAATGTGGACTTTTCATACCCGCCAGGCTCCCTTCCCCTCTGGTTTATTATTTTATTTCTTAAGACCTCTTTTATATATATATATATATATATATAACTGGGAAGCTGGCCTGCTGTAAAGCAAAGCACCTCCTTTCACCGCCATCTTTATTTGAGTTCCAGCTGACTTCTTCTTATATCTATATGCCGCCCCACACACCATGTTATCCAGTGGCTGCAAGTACGACGACACTTCCAAACGTATGTCTTCATTTGCTCCGAAGAATCTGCCTATGTAATCTCTCTAAAATTATTTCTAGCCCTCTTTTAAGGGTGGGACCCCCTCAAGGCAGTGACTCAAGAGGAGTCCTGTTTGAGTGCTGTGATGCTGCCCATCGTGGGCCATGTTTTTGAACCGCTGGAATAAGGGCTAGCTCACACATGCATAAAGAGTGTACATGGTACACCACGCAGAGGTGATGGTAGGGGGCGGCCCACTAGGGCTGGGGCCCCAAATCTTTCATTCGGAGCCCCAAATCTCTGGGAGGCCATCTGCCCCACCACCTTGCTGTCTAGGGCACTTGCTAAAAGAAAAGGAACAGAGGCCCTGAGGATCTCTGTTGCATCCGATCCCCCTGGATTAGCTGGCTTTTTTGCCCACATGTGCTTCACCTCCTGCTGCCCCCTGCCTGAATCTTTCTCCCTGAGGTTTCTTTCTGAAATCAAATGCCCTTCTCTCCCCTGTCCATACATCCCTTTTTACAAATAGGGGTGTCCTTAGGAGACAGGGTCCTTTACAGACTTTAGAGCATATGTAAATTAGCACATACAAATTTGTACATTTTTTTGTCCCGTGGGCCTGAGTACTAGATCTTTTCGGTACCTAGCACCGCCCCTGATGTAGACCTGCTCTAACCACTACACCGCACTGTCTGTAGCATTAATGTTTTATCTCAGGTGTGGGCTGGGCCCTCCAGAGGTTCCGGACTACTGCTCTCATAATCCTTGACCATTGAGCATGCTGGCTGCGGCATATGGGAGTTGTAGTCCAAAACGTCCACAACTGTACAGAAAGGACTGACTTGCGTAAACAAAAGCTTTGCAGAAATGTAGCCCCCCCTTCCAAGAAACTCAAAATAAAAGCTCAAAACTCAAGCCACCAAATAATTGGTAATCAAGGGAAAGAGCGTAAGGCCAGGGGAAAGGGGCATGGCCCTCTGGGAAATCCTGGAGGGCTGGATTTGGCCTGCGGGCTGGAGTTTCTGCACCCCTGTCGCTCCCCCAAAACAGCCAGGAAGCTTTATAGCAGGAAACAGGATCCAAGCCGACAGCATACGATGGAGTTGTCTTTCATCCTTTCCACCTTTTTACAGGTTTTTCGTGTCATTTGCAGTGTGCCTCTGTCTCTGTGCATTGTGGGGTTGGGTTTTTTTTGGAAATGGAATAATCTCACTAGATAAAAAGGGCAAGCTCTTGAGGTTGTTTGGCATTTGCTGCATTCTCCACATCCCCTTTCCTTGGCCATTTGCTTGGCATTTTAAAAGTAGTTTTATCTCTCTCCCTGATATGTTAGGGAAGAGGCTATGCACTCTCCTGGAATAACCAGCAGAGCTACCGAAACTCAAGAAATGAGATGTTTTAAAAAGATTACTCCCGAGTATGTGGTTTTAATTTAAAAAGAAAAAGAAAAAACAAGGAAAGGAAAGAAAAAAGAGAAGCTGGTGTTTGTGGGAACCAAAAAATAGCAGCTTCCATTACTGTAATTAAATGGCGGCATTTAACCTATCAACGCTAGTTGCATGGATGCGAGAGACGAGCAGCGTTTTGAGATGATCGCTGCAGTCCCCAAGGAGAATAAGAGCAGTTAAATAATTTGTTTGCGAGGTGTGCGCTCTGTGTCGGCTAAAACGAGCGCCTGCGTTGGAAGCGCCGGGGAGGGGTTGCTGGAGGGGTGGGGTAGGAGGAGGCAACGGGGCTCTGTGTTTACCTAGAATACCCTGGAGGCGCCGTCTTTTTTACCCAGCATCTGTATTGCTCTGTCAATAAATTCATCGCCCAGCGCTGCCTGTGGGGTGTCAGAAGAGGCGAGGGCTCACCTGTGCTCCTCGGGTCTTGCATCAGAAAGGCAAAGAGCTTGCTTCATGCTCTCGCCTCCACTCTGCAGCGAGATGTCCGAGAATAGAAAGTTGCCAGGAGAGTCATGACATGATTAACTGCTCTCTGCTGCACTTTTATTTTGTTTTTTTTATTTATTTACAGCATTTTTAACCCGTCTCTTCGTCCAAAAAAGGTTCCCAGAGTGGCTTATGCAGATTAATAACGAGACAGTCCCTGCTAAAAGACACGACACAAAAGGAAAAGGGATTGGGAGGGAGGAAAAAAACTCAGGCACCGGTTCTTAGTTCCAAAGTTCTCATAGGTGACCGGCCAGATGGTGACTGGGTGACCGGCCAGATGGGCGATTAATAAATATAAGAAATAAATAAATAAAATAGGTGTTTTTTCGGCAGGGAAGGGCGAAACAAGTTCCCTTTAGCTATTCCTTCGCTGGCCGATGTATAGGGCTAGTTTGGTCTCCCCCTTGCTGTGATGTTCTTCCTGGGAGGCAGTGTGGGCGCAGCCTCCCCATGGCCCTTGCTTCTCTGGCCGATGGATTTCAAAACTTGATAGTGGGGAGGAAACTGAGGCTCCTCGGAAGCGTATTGGGTGTTCCTTGGCAAGAATACCTGTGATTGTGAGCAAACTTTCCCATCTCTATGATCTCCCCTTGCAGTGGGCAGCCTCCCTGTTTTGGGTCACAAGCTCAGTCCATGTGGCCACCACATCACTCGAAGAAGAAAAGAAGGGAAGGCACTCACAAATGCAGGAAGAGGAGAAGAGAGAACCTCTAAGGTGTACCCCCCCCCCCCAGTGCAATTAATTCAACCCAACATGTTTCAAACACTTGACTGTATTTGGGAGCACCAGTAACTCTCTATGTTTCCTATGTGGCTTTGTAACAGAGCACATGGGAAATAGAGAGTTGCTTTGTTTTCCCAGTGGCCCCAAGGAAGAGTGTTCAAAACGCGCTGAGCTGAATAGATTGTATTTTTGTGCACCTTAGAGCAGGCTTCCCTAATCTGGTTCCTTCCAGATGTTTTGGACTACAACTCCCATCAGCCCCAGCCAGCATGGCCAGTGGTCAGGAATTCTGGGAGTTATCATGCAAAACATCTGGAAGGAACCAGGTTGGGGAACAGCGCCCTAGAGGCTCTCTCTCTTTTCTCATTCCACCACCTCGCACCCTAAAACGATCCCCCCGAATCCTCAGCAACATGAGGCGCTAGAATGGATCACACCGCTTTCTTGAAGACTCCATTCTTGAATGCACCTCCATGTAAAAACTCCCTGCAAGTTAAAAAATTGGTAGATCAGAAGAAAAGCTTCTGACCGAGCCTTCTCCCTTCACATGGCCATCAGGACTAGTAGCCATTGATAACCTCCTCCATGAATTTGTCCAATCCCCTTTTAAAGCCATCAAGATTGGTGGCCATCACTACATCTTGTGGAAATGAATTCCATGGTTTAACTATGGAACTATTCCATAGTTTGGACTGGTTCGTACAGTCTCTCCTGCCACCTCATGGCTTTTATCTGCTGCCTCATTCTTCCGCACTCATAAAGAACCCAGCCATGCTGGGAGGTCCCTTAGCCGACAAATCGGAAGCATGAAAGAGATCTCCAAAGCTGGAAAGATTTTGAAAGTCACGGATCTGCCACAGTGACTTGTAAAGTGCAAGTTGTTCTGTCCGGTCATTGGACTTTAGGCACTTAAAAACAACAGGGTTAGCTTTTCCCGAGGGAATGCAGCTAAAGCCACCGTGAAGAGCTTTGAAACATCCCGTTGAGCGGCCGTTTCCGTCACCACGCAGTGCTCCTCCTGGGCCCGGCTTAGTTCCTGCGCTCCCGGGATGCGGCATGCCGAGATTTATGTGGAGTGACAAGGATTGGCAGAGCGTGTTCTTCCTGACTCTGTATTGCTGACCCCAGCAGTGTAGAAAGATCGGGGTGCATTAGGAACATCTCTCTCTGCATTCCAAATAGGAAATAAAAAGGGTGCCGGAACTGTCCGCCGTTGACCTTTAAACCTGGGCCGTGGAATGTATGGATTTGTTAACGCGGTTTTCCAAAAGTTTCCCAAACTTCGGTGAGCTTCAGAGGGCAAGGTATTCCCGTAATTCAAATCGAAGCATCGCAGTAGTCTGTGTTCTATATGAGGCACACAAGAAGTGCAAGCAACGTCCGACATGATTCCCACTTACCATTTTTCTCGCCTCGACTTGATTTATTATTTTTATTGCCCATTTTTCTGTCTGTGGACGCACAAAGGGGCTTACGTTTTAAAATAAATAAAAATAAAGCAGGGCTGGGCAACATCTGGGGCATATACGGCCACCAGGATAGACCCCCTCTGCTGCCACTAAAATTCACAGCGGTAAAAAAATCGGTAGTTATGCCCTCAATTTCAGTGGCAAACCACTACAGAAGCCTAAAACTGACAAATTTAGCTTGAAAACAAGCTTAATTTCTCCACTTTAGCCTTCTGTAGTGATTTGCTGCTGAAATTTCGGGCAGGAGTGTGGCCGGCAGGGGTGTCCATGGGGGTGGAAATAGCCCCTGGACCACCCACCCCCCAAAGTTGCTCACCCCTGTATCAAAGCATAACAAAGCAACAAGCAAACGGTTGTTCCATTGACTCTTGGGGTCTTCTGCTGTTAGCACGCTCCACTCTCTTGAGCAGGCAAGACTAGATGGCTCGAGTAGTCTAGTGGTTAGAGTGACTGGGATGGGGGAGACCTGGGTTCAAATCCCCACTTAGTCATAAAATAACTAAATAAAGCTCACTGGTTGACCATGGGCAATCTCTCTCTATTTCTGATTCTAACCCTACCTCGCAGGGTTGCTGTGAGGATGAAATGGGAAGGGGGAAAGAATCTTGTAAGTCGCCCTCGACTTCTTGAAGAAAGGATGGGATAAAAGTGTAATAATAAAGGCCAAGTTCTTGGTATTTATACTAAGGCCTGTCCAATCCAGAGACCTCATACTGCCTGCCAATTGCAGAGGCTGTTGTTGCACGCTGTTATTCCCTTCTGTGCCTGCAGAGGGAGCTGCGGCCTGGACCTAGTCAGCCCCAGGCTCTGGTCATGACTTTATGGGGCTTGCAGCCTTGGAAGGAAAAAAATATATTGTAGAGTTGGAAGGGGTCTTGGAGGCCATCTAGTCCAACCCCTTGCTCAGTGCAGGAATCTTGCAACTACAGTATCTTTGACAGGTCCAGCCTCTGGTTAAGTATCTCCAGTGAAGGAGAGTCCTCCACCTTGTAAATCCCGAGGCAGACTGCTTCCCTGTCGATCTGCTCTTACCGCTGGGACATTTCTCCTAATTTTTAGTCAAAATCTGCTTCCCTGAAATTCTGCTGGGGAATTACCACAAGTGTGACAGCCCTTCAAAATATTTGAAGACCGCTCTCTCGCCTCTCCTTAATCTCCTCTTCTCCAGGCTAAACATGTGCAGCTTTTTTAACCGTTCCTCTTAGGACTTGGTTTCCAGACCTGTCACCATCCTGGTCACTCTGCTCTCGACACGCTCCAGTTTTTTTCTCTCTCCCTCCCATTCCTTCTTAAAAGTGGAACCCAGAACTGGACACTGCCCTCCAAGACGAGCATAGTCAGTAGCAGAAGACCAGAGTATTAGGAAAGATCAACTCTCTGTCTTCCAATGTTATGATTTAAAAAATCACTATCAGTACGAAACTCACTAACAAAGCTGCAATACATCCAATCCTGCAAAGGTTCTTCCCCTAGTTGTTCTATGTTATGCTCTTTGTTATTTGTGTTTGGGGGGGGAATAACATGAATAATGAACCTCCTAAGAGCTGTGGTTGTTGTGGCAATCTCAGCCCGGGAGAATTGGAGCAGCACTCGGTGCGTTCTCTGTGGTTCCCGTGGGAGCAATGATGAAATTTTTCCCATTCTTTACCAGTCGAACACCTTGCCGTAAGCGTGGTCACTTTACAAGGTTGCCTCCTCCACCCTTGTTTTGTTTCTCTGTTTAGTATTTTCATCCCTTTGCGGCATGATGGTGAGAACCGGGGACATCTGCCTAAGGGATCTGGGTTCAAATCGCAGAAACAGGAAGTGGACAATGGACTCTCTCCCCCTTTGTGTGCAAAGGCAGAGAGAGGTTTATACATTTGTTTGTGGCTTGACCATCGTGTAGGGCAGCCTTTCCCAATCTGGTGCCCTCTAAACATGGTGCACTACAACTCCTATCCTTCCTGACTATTGCCCGTGCTGGCTGGGGCTGATGGAAGTTGTAGTCTAAAACATGTGGAGGGCACCAGGGACTGCATCCAATGTTAGTCTAACTTAGAGAGCCAGCGTGGCGTAGTGGTGAGAATGTTGGACTGGGACTTGGGAAGTCCGGGTTCGAGTCCCCCCTCTGCCATGAAGCTCACTGGGTGACATTTAGCCAGTCACTGACTCTCAGCCTAACCTACCTCACAGGGCTGTTGTGAGGATAAAATGGAGAGGAGGAGGATTATGTAAGCCGCTTTTGGTTGCTGGCAGGAAAAAGGTGGGATCTAAATATAATAAATAAATAAAATAACTTAAAGTTTTCTTCATTTCAATGGGTCTGCTTTCAGTAGGATCAACACTGGATACAATCCCAGGTTGGGGAAATGCAGTAGGGCAATTTTGATTTAAAATAAATCTACGATGATTGAATGAGTTTTTTAATCGACCAGACGATTAAGATCTGCGCACGTGGCTGGAACAATAGTTTTGAAGAAGAAGGGAAAGCATTCCTTTTGCTGTTTTTAGATGGTGCATTTATGGGTCTCTTCAGGAGCCACCTTAGAAGAGGCATCCTGTCTTCTGTGAGAATGGAGGAGGCATGCCTCTTTTAGAAACATCAGAAGCTGCCTTAAAATGCACCAGATAATTGATCCATCCCCCTCCGTATTGTCTCTGCACTGACTGGCAGCGGCTCTCCAGGGGTTTCAGGCAAGGGTCTCTCCCAGCCCCACCTGGAGATACTGGAGATTGAACCTGGGACCTTCTGCACGCAAAGCAGGGGCTCTTCCTCTGAACTATGTTTGTCCCCTAAAAATAAAGTTCTAGTCCTCATGGTTCTGAATTTTCTTTTAGCTGGAGATGCCGGGGATTGAACCTGGGACCTCCTGCACGCAAAGCGTATGCTCTACCACTGAGCTACAGCCCCCCCGCCCCATCTCACAGCTGCCATGACACTTTAAACCCAAATTCAACTGCATTTATCCTCTGTGGCTCTGACCCAATGCAATTCCATGTGCGCGAGAGTTGGGGTGGGCGGGTCATGGCACATGCCTGGAAGTTTTCTAAAAGTTCGCACGGCAGGTCTCTTCCACTGTTGAAGAGGCAAGCCTTTTCTCATTGGAACATGTCAAAGAAACCTCTTCCAGCTCTTCGGCAATTTTGTCCTCTGATATTTTCACCGTGGTCCTGCGTGCCCCCTGGAAATTTGCCGGGTGGCCCATCTCACCCCCCCCTCCACCCATCCACCCCGGGGTCACAATATATGCATCCCCTCTCCTTTTCCGAACACAGGGCTAAAAGCAGCTCTGATCCGACTCATTTGTTCCTCTCCTCTCTTCTTTAGGTGGGCCAGAAAATAGCACATTTCAAACAAACAGAGAGGACTCTCTTTACCTCCGCCGGTGCCGCCGGTGGCGGGGGGGGGGGAGATAGGTGATGGGAGGAGAGACCTGACCTCCCTTCTGACAAGCGCAACTGTGTCTCCTTTGCCTTTCTAAAGGGCCGATGAAATATATTTTGCACTGGCTTGTAATGTGGTGATTTATGCCGTGATACGGTTTGCGATATCCCAGTGTCCTTTTGCCTTTGTGTTGAGGGTTCCCCCCCCTCTCCCTCTCCCTTCTCCCCCCCCCCCCCGCCGCCACACTCCTTCTGCTACATTTAATGTAATAGAGGTGAGTATACTCTCAGGGCACGGAGGTGGACACATGTGCCAAGATTGCCTGTCAGAGGGGAAGCAGCATGCTCCGAAACTTTCTGCTTCTTCCCCACCCCCTTCCATCCCAGCGAAATTCCTATGGCATTTCTTTAAACTCTCCTGCTTTTCGGAAAGGGCGTCAATCAGCAACGTATCTGGAAATACACGATAACGGACAGGAATCGGCCATGCGTTGTCATACCTGACACGTACACACACACACATTCTTCTCCTCCCAGCTAGCAAGTTTTATTTTGAACCTCTCTTCCTTAGAGCCCCGTATAGACGCCTCGTTCAGCCGTACGTCTCTGCCACAGGGTTTGATGCGCGGTAAGATTCTCCGTCGTGCTCAGTGGGATGCCGGGAGGTGGCAAAGTGTAGGGCTCGCGCGCAGAAGGCCCTGGGTTCAATTCCCGGGCATGATGGCGGAGAGTCACTGCTGGTCGGAGTGGGCAGTACTGAGTTGTACCTTGGATTGCAAGCATAATTCGTTCCGGAACCGTGCTTGTAATCCAAAACACTCTTATATCAAAGCGAGTCTCTGGCGGGTGTGAGCGGGGCTGATTTTGGCCCGCTCGAGGCGAGCGGTTACATCCCTACGACTTGTATTGCAAGACGTCGCTTGTTTATAAAGTCAAAATTTATGTTAAAAATTTGCTTGTCTTGCAAAACGCTCTCAGACCAAGTTACTTGCAATCCAGGGTATTGCTGTATGTGCAACCATGTGCTATAACAGTGTGATCCTATGCGTGCCTTCCCAGACGCAAGTCCCATGGAGTTCAGTGCAGTTGACTCCCAGGGAAGCGCGTGTAGGACTGTAGCTTTACGGCGGCCTTCCCCGACTTGGTGCCCTCAGATGTGTTGGACTGCATATCCCATCATCCCCAGGCAGCAGCCCCAGGGTTAGCTCAGTCATCTCATCTGCATGGTGCTTTCTAAGTGTAAGTACTAGTTTGGGGAACTTACCTATTTTTCTTCCCACCCACCCCTCCACACCAGTCCTTGTAAACATATCTCAAGAAGACCGCTGTACCCGTCCCCTGTTGCAGGGCTGCAAACGCCCCCCCACTCACCCCCCCCCCCAAACCAAGCTAACATTCAAAAGACGATTCCTATTAATGTGGGGATATTGAACTGAGAGGGGCAAAACTGTTTTGTTGTGGAGGGATGAGGTATTTCGAAAATGTTGTGGATTTAATCGTGAAATTATTATAGGGACATCAAAAGTTGGTCATGACAGAACACGTCCCGTAGACCGTCGTGCCTCAAACTGCCGCATAGTTTTGGTGAAGGGTATATTTGCTTAAAGCAAAGGTAGGGAACCCCTGAGCCGCGGGCCGTGTGTGCCTCCAGCCAGGCCACGATCTTCTTCTGCTCTGAGCCTCAGAGGCTGAGTTCCCTTTCCTTTCCCGCTGGGTAAAAAGAGGTGTTTATCTGTGCAAAAAAACACACACAAAAATAGTATTTCAGCTTTTGTTTAGAATTGGAAATAAACAAATTAGGTGTATGGGGGGGGAATAAGGTTGATTGGAACAGGGGTGGGTAGGAAACGGAAGGGGGGGTGAACTAAACCCATAAACAAGGTGATATATAATATTTTTTTTCATTCTCCTTTTAAATAAATACCGATCAGCTTTATGTTCGGAGACAATAGGAGCCGTTGGCTTAAATTTGCAGTTTACTGTATTTATGGCCGTAATATCAAGGTGCTGCCGTCGTAATTTCATGCCCCAATGAGAAGTGCAAGGTCGAACCAAATGCTTTCCTCGGCATCCCGCTAACACACTAACTCATAAACAAGCCCGCCTGGATCAGGTGGCATGGAATAATGCAGGCTAATGAAATACAGCACAGCTTTCCATTACTGTTAGTTTTTACAGTGTCGTCATTACGTGTAATTTATGTTTAAAAAATTCAATTTTATACAAGGCTCTGGGAAATAGGGGTCTGCAGGTCACTCGACGACTTTTAACGGCTGTGGGGTTGGGGGGTTGCAGGTGGAGGGGTGGGGGGGGGAGGAAAAAGAAGAAGAGAGGGAGAAGGAGAGAGAGAGAGAGAGAGAGAGAGAGTTCCTGTTGCACCACCCAGCCGGTGCCGGACAGGAAATATGAATAAATAAAATAAAATAAATAAATAATGCCTCTCCCCCCCCCAAATAAAAATAATCATAAGTCAAAGCTCTCTTCCCTTCCCTCCGAAATTTTGCCTTTCTTATTTGTGTGTGATTTGCTTCTTTGTTTGAATTTTTTGGGAGGGTTTATTTTTGCACTTTTAAAGTGAGTTTGTTGTCTTTCTAGCGGGAGGGTTATTTGAAAGACAGGTGCCCGTTTCTGCTCAATCTCTTCCCCCCCCCCCCCACCATCTATCAATCACTGTGGAGGCCCTGTAGGTGGCAGAGCGGTTGTGTGTGGGGGGGGATGTGGCGGAGCGGGGAGAAAACAGGACCAAGGAGAGAGAGATGCTTTAACAAGCTCTCCCAAACTCTCACCCCTTGACATTGGCGTCTCTGCCTCCATTTACGCTTCGTTTTATTATAGACTCGGAAAGCTCAGCCAACAAGGCGAAACTCCTGCCAGGAGTTTTATGTTGAAAAAACACACACAAACAAAAACCCCTTTATACTTAACTCTTTTCTTTCCCGGCTGCTTTAGCACCCTATTTTTACACGGATCCTGCACACGTTCATGTTTTGCTTTTTTGTTTTTGTTTTTATGCTTTTGCTTTGTTTTGCTTTAGCAGAGGGACATAAGAACATAAGAAGAGCCATGGTGGGTCAGGCACAGCCGTTTTCGGAAAATGCCACCTGGGATTGTTAAGTGGGAGAAATCATAAGAACATAAGAAGAGCCCTGCTGGATCAGACCAAAGGTCCATCTGGTCCAGCATTCTGTTCACATAGCGGCCGACCGGCTGCCCACGGGAAACCCACAAGCAGGACAGGAGTGCAACAGCACCCTCCCGCCCATGTTCCCCGGCAACTGGTGTGCGTCGGCATACCGCCTCTGATGCTGGAGGTAGTATTCAGATCAGCCATCAGGACTAGTAGCCGTTGATAGCCTTCTCCTCCATGAATTTGTCCAATCCCCTTTAAAAGCCTTCCAAATTGGTGGCCATCACTCCATCTCGTGGAAGTGAGTTCTATAGTTGACATACGCCTGCTGATATCTCTGCCCTGCCCTTGGGGCATTTTGCCTTTCCCTGTGCCAAGTCCAACGGGGGCACCACGCAAAGCCGATCGCCTGGCCCCAGAAAGAGCAGAGGAACCCAGCGAGGCTTTGCATGCCAGACACAGAACCTCCGCAGGCTGGATTAGGCCCATGAGCCGTACGTTCTGCATCCCCACCCTAAACATTCAGGGCCTTGGAGTCCTACCTCCCTTAAGTTTAAGATTGGCAGGTGAGGCCTTACTCTAATTACCATCTTATTTGGATGCCAGATTGGCGACTGTAAGTAACAGGGTCTCTATGGTGGCAGCCCCCAGAGCTCTGGAATATGTTTCCGTTGGGCCTGTTCATTCTCTCTCTCTCTCTCTCTCTCTCTCTCTCTCTCTCTCTCTCTCTCACGTCACTCCACAAATAGATAAAATCACACTACACTGTGGCAGTTCATTTACTCTTTCTTCCATACATTTCTGGCGGCTCTTTTGCCTTGTCCAAGGAAGGAAGAAGCTGGAAGTCGAAGCCGAAATGTGAGCACCGCCTTTCAACTTCAGTCTACATCTCTGATATGGGGACAATATTACAGGGTACGGTCTGGATTCATAGGACTAAATCTGTTATAAAAAGTTGAACTGCCTCTCCTAAGCCTTAGTGATTGGCAGTAAGAGCTTTTAAGCTAAAATATGCTCGTATTTTTGGCCTTGCCCCTTTTGTCTTAGGCCCTGAGCACCAGTGGAATGTGGCCCCTGACAGCTTCTGTGTAATTGAATTCAGCCCTCAGGCTGAAAGAGGTTTTGCACACTTGCTTTAGTGCATCCAGTTAAGTTGGGAAATGGTGGTGGAATTTCAGTTAGTCTGATAGTGTTTTATTCTGTTCTGCCAGGGCAAACCTGCTTTATTCATCCATCCTGAGACTTCAGGATGTGGCAGGTCTATGCAGTGTCCATGGCAGTTTTATCAGGCCAGGCAGAACTCCCATTGGCTCCTTACTGACCCCTGCCAAACTAGAAGCTGCAGCACCAGCTTCTTGTGCATTGCAAAAATCAGCCTTGCATAAGCCTGCAAAAGTTACTAGCCTGCTTGCCTACACATAATAAGTTAACCATTTACAGCCTAAAAGAAAGAAGGGAGGGGAATCTATCAAAAACCTCTCTGCTTGCTCGCCTGGGGAGTCTTTCCATAGTCGCCATAGGTGAGCATTCAAAGTCACATTCTGCAGCCCTTTGCTAAGTGTTGTCATTATTGTCTGTTCTAGACTAATCAATACAGAATTCAGTTGAAAGATGTAGCCTTCCACCAGACCAAAAACTGCTTTTAATGCTGCGTCTCTTTTCTCAACGCAAGGGGAGGTTACATCTGTTCTCCCCACACACCCCAGAATCCCCCCCTTCCAGGTCCGTGATCTGCTAGCGTGAGCAGCACTATGTTGCAGCTGCAGAAGGAACGGGGGGAAGAAAGAACTCCAAATAAACTGTCTCTGTGAAAATGAAGAGGAGGGAAATGCACAGGGACGTTTCTGTTGACCTTCATTTTGGTTTTGTGTATTTTTTTCAATAGAACCTTAAAAGATGAAATTGACCTGACAGGATCTCTTCTAACAAGGCTGTGTGTTGGGGGAAAGATCTGAGGGGCTGCACCTTTGACCCCGCTGAAATGTATTTTAAAATCCGCTGGACTCCCCCCCCCCCCTTCCAAAGGCCAGGCTGAAGGAGGAAGGAAGGAATAATAGGATTAGACTCCCGATTGTTTTAGGGGGGAAAGTTTCAGCTACACATGTGTCGATTGAATAGTGCAAAGTTGCGCAGAAGGTGGGTCGGGATCCAGGTCTGAGCTGCGTGCCCAGGGGGGACCCTGTTCCTTAACTCTAGTGGGTGCGTGCCTTCCCTGAGCAGCTGTTTTTGCCCCCGACACCAGTTGCTAGATCAGGGATCCCCAACCATTCTTGGACTGGTGTGCACATTTGGAATTTGGAAAATGTCATGGGTGCTCTCACAAAATGGCTGCCATGGTGGGCACGGCCAGTCACAAAGCACTCCTTTCCCAGGAGGCAAATGGGCCAGGCTAAGAGAAAAGTCACTTGCCCAGGAGCTGAAGTACAAGACCAGTGTGGAGTAGTGGTTAGAGTGTCAGGCTGGGACTCGGCAGACCTGAGTTCAAGTCTCCACTCAGCCGTGAAGCTCACTGGGCGATTTTGTGCCAGTCACTGACTCTCAGCCTAACCTGCCTCACAGGGTTGCTGTGGGGATAAAATGGAGAGGAGGAGGATTATGTAAGCCGCTTTGGGTTCCGCACAAGAAGAAAAAATGGTGGCATATAAATGTAATAAATAAAGGTAATATATAAAATAAATAATGCCGAGGTGGGGTCTGAACGCCAAAGCACAGGTGCACTCTTTAGAACCCAAATAAAGATGGCGCTGGAGGGCAGCACCTCTGTTTGCAACAGGCCAGTCTTCAAGTTAACATTTTTAATTAACAAAAACCTTAAGAATTAACATGCATGGAGGCCGGTGGGCGCCAAGGGAGGACTCTGCAGGAACGTTTGTGCCCACGGGCGCCACATTGGAGAGCCCAGTAGACTGTGCCAAAGTAGCTCCCGGAAGCCTGAAGTCTGCTGGGCCCTGGCATAGCGGGTAAGTAACTGAATGACAAATGAGTGTGTCCCAGTTTAAACTCAAGCAACACTCTGAACACTAAGTACCGTTATTAGTAGGCTTGAAATATCCCTCTGGATCAGTGCCCAATCTGCTTTTTTAAATGGTGTCTGGTTCACACACACACACACACACACACACACACACACACACACACACATGGGGTCAACTTGAATTGACTTCTAAGAGGACAGACGAATCAGTTGCTTGCTTTGAGACCAGAGCTGGAACTCCATTCCGGGATGCCCGGCAGCTGGGTCTCAAATCACACAACGGCAGCAGACTCTAAAAGGCGGTTCATTGGAAGCTGGCAGTTTGCTCTTGACAAAGAGACCGAAGAAGGGAGGGGTGTGGAGATTTCCCTGAGGCTGTTCGAAGTACAGGTGTGCCTGGCATCCTACACAGCAGGGCTGGTGTTTGAGAGACAATGGCAAAAGCTAGCTTTCTCCCTGCAGGGAAGTCGACTTCTGCAGTCCCAACGGTAACTCTGAGGCAGGGGTGCAGAACCTCAGGCCCGGGGGCCAGCTCCGGCCCTACTGGGGCCCTGGCCCTGCTCTCAGATGGCCACATCCCTTTCTCCCAACCACCAATCGCAGCTTTTGTGCAGTCCCCCCCCCCCAATTCTAAAAGGTTGACATACCTCTCCTGAGACTTAAGTTACTGGCAGTGAGAGCTTTAAGCTAAAATATGCTGGTATATTTGGCCTCACCCCTTTTGCCTTTGGCCACACACCCCACTGAGGTGCATCCCCCGAGAGCTTCTCCAAAATGCAATTCAACCGCCAGGCTATAAAAGAGGCTCCCAAAGCGCCCCTGGTCTACGAGGCCCCCAAACACCCCTGGTCTACGAGGCCCTATAGTGCCCCTGGTCTAAGAGGCCCCCAAACGCCCCTGGTCTACGAGGCCCCAAAACACCCCTGGTCTAAGAGACCCCCAAAGCGCCCCTGGTCTAAGAGGCCCCCAAACACCCCTGGTCTAAGAGGCCCCAAAGCGCCCCTGGTCTAGGAGGCCCCGAAAGCGCCCCTGGTCTAAGAGGCCCTCAAACACCCCTGGTCTAAGAGGCCCCGAAACACCCCTGGTCTAAGAGGCCCCCAAACACCCCTGGTCTAAGAGGCCCCCAAAGCGCCCCTGGTTTAAGAGGCCCCCAAACACCCCTGGTCTAAGAGGCCCCCAAAGTGCCCCTGGTCTAAGCACCCAGAAGCAGGTGTGTGGTCAAAGCCCGGCTGGGACTGAGCATCAAGGCAGCATTAGTGCCCCACCACTGAGCCACGCTCTTGCCGTTTCCGAAGGGGTTTGGTTCCTATTCCAGCCTTAGAGCCAAAGCAATTCCTGCCCCTCTGACTTCTTTGTGATTGTTTTTTTTTCTTTCGAAATCAGTGTTTTGCTACTTTAGTGTTTGTGTGATTTCTGGTGTGGCTCTCTGCGTTTAAAACAGCAACCTCTTTCAGCCCAGGGGCCGAATTCAGTTTTGGAGAAGCTCTGCAGGGGCCGCTTTCCAGTGGCGGACAAGGCCAAGGGCCAAAGTGGTGGGGCCCACAATACCATAAAATATCAGCGTATTTTAGCTCAAAGCACGTGTAGCCAGTAGGCAAGCCTCCGGAGAGGCATGGTAACTTTTCAGGATGGCGGGGGGGTGGGGCGCAGGGCCATCTGGGGACCCCACCCCACCCCACCCCGCCCCTGGTTTCAAACGAAACCTGGGTGATGGCAGCAAAGTTCCTGAAAGAGGAAAACCTGGGGAATCGTGCCGTATTATGCAAATTGGACCTTCTCCACCACCACCCTGACCTCTACAGAGAATATATATATATATATATATATATATATAATATATATATATATATATATATATATATATATATTAAGGCGATGTGAAAATCAGGGCTAATTCGTCCAACAGTGACATCTTGGAAGATGGATGGATGGAGAGATTGAGGAGGGGGCCGATGGGCGGGCGGGTCACGTTCTGTTTTCCTCGCCTCCTTCTCCCTGGCTCAGTCCTTGCGTCTTACCCTCTGCGGTTATATTATTCCTTGCAGATAGCAATCAACTGGAAGGAAGTGTGTGTCTAATTTGCATGAGATTATTTAAAACAAAAAAAAAAAGAGGTCTGCATTAGTCAGGGTGATGGTAAACAACGGGGAGAGAGAGAGAGAGAGAGATGCCTTCTTATAATATAGCCACGGCTCGGCTTTCAAGGCCAAATATAATTCACTTACAATCGGCAGCTCTCTTTATTTTTCCTTTTAACCTTTTGGATCCTGCCTGGTCTTGATCTTCTGCAGGAGATCAGAACTGTTTGCTTCTCAGAAACAGCGTCTTTGCGGCAGAGGGGGGCGGCGGCGGCGGCGGCGGCAGAGGGAAGGCTATGCAATATGGGCGACAAGGTGCATATGTCCTGCTCTCGAGGGCTGGGCGTTCCCCCACGATGGCGCTGCGCAACCCCCCCCCAAAAAACGGGACGTGACCGCGATGAATGCCCCTCCCGGTCGGCTCTGACCCATGCCTTTTTGCTGGGTGGAATTGTATCTGTAAAAAAGCAGCAAGCCTTCAGGTTGCATAGGGCTCTTCTTTAGACAGCCACAGGGGTGTTTAGGGATGGATTCCATTTCAGAGATGCTCTCGGGGGCCACATTCCGTTGGTGGGCAGGGGCCGAAATACCGGCATGTTTTTCGTTTAAAGTGCTTGCTGCCAGTAACAGCCTTAGCAGAAGCATTTCCACCTTTTTTTCCACTGCAAACGCCGGGAAGCCACCCAAGGATCAGCGGTCAGCGGATTTGGCCCGCAGAACTGAGTTCAGCACCCCTGCTCTGGAGCCTTTTCCCCAACTCCATCTTAAGAGGATTCCTAATGAAAATGGCACTGCTCTGCCTAATCCTATTGTCGCCGGTTCCTATGACCAGATTATTGCAAGAAACAATTTTTTGGTCTATTTTATCCCACCCAAACAGGATGTGGATAGAGCTGGGAGGGAGGGTAGGTTAACAATGAATGTTATTTCCTGTGCTTTCCAGATTGGAGACCTCAAGAACAAAGGACTTCTCTGTGGTTTACTGTACAATCTTTAGAGATAATATTTATCGCATCTGCTCTCTTTGAATGGATTGGCGTGGGTTGGGATTTTGAGAGAAACGGGCCGCCTGATTTGATTGGGAACTGTTCGACTCTCCTTTCCCCAGTTGCACTGCGTCACACAATCAGTGGATTGCAACAACAACAACAACAACAAAATTAAAATGGCTTCCTAGTAGTGGTGCACAAACTCTCTTTGGCCCAATTGAGGCTGGAATCAGCAGACTGAGTTATTTTTTTCCAAAAATCAGAGAAAAGGCTTTGTTTCAAGGCAGTTCTGAAATGTGGACCCCATCATGCTCCCAGTTCCATCATTGATAATTTGGGGAGTTTTTGATGACAACAGCATCTTGGGTAGCAAGGACCCAGGGAAATATAGTTCCCACAGGACGTCTGAATCCATATAGTGTGCTGGCCAAGGCGCCCTGGGAACTACATTTTCCCGGGTCCTTGGGAAAATGATTTTCCCAGGGCTCCTGGCACTTGAGATGCTGCCATTTTGAGGTGCCAGACAGGGAGTGGGAGATGTATACTCAGTTAACACTTTGAGCCAGAGAAGAAGAAGAAGAAGAAGAAGAAGAAGAAGAAGAAGAAGAAGAAGAAGAAGAAGAAGAAGAAATTTATTTGTATACTGCCTTTTCCCCAACACTGGGACCCAAGGCGGCTCACAAACAAGTCCATCAAACAAGTCCATATTTCAGGTCAGGTGCAAATGCGAACTTCAGCTACATTGCTGTTCCCTAGTAGAGGAAAACTTGATTTGATGTTCTTTGAATTCCTACTGTGAGGCGATGCCATATATTGTTCAGCAACAAACCTGCATACACTGAGATGAATCGGAGTTTCTCTCTAGCTCCGAAGTTTGGGGGAATCTGGCTTAGAAGACAATCTCAATTGTTGCTCAGGTTCATATGGGAGAATCATGGTTGGCTACCCATAGTTTAAGCCAGGTGTGAAGATCCTCTTTCAGCCTGAGAGCTGAATTCCATTTTGGAGAAACTCTTGGGGGCCACATTGCAGTGGTGGGAGGGGCCAGAGACAAAAGGGGGCGGGGCCGATATACTAAAAAAAACCCACCCCATCATATGGTAGCTTTCATCTCTTCTGCCCCTGACCGACAATGCCTTAGGAGAGGCATTTCCACTTTTTAGAGGGAGGGGGGATGGCACAAAAGTGTAGAAACCACGAAATGATTGGCAGCTGGGGGAAAGGGGTGTGAGCGCCTGGGGAACCCGGTTAGGGCCAGATTATCACGGCAACTCCCATCAGCCCATGGCCAGGAATGATGGGAGTTGTAGTCCAAAACATCTGGAGGGCACCAGGTTTAACCCAACCCCTGAAAGCAACAAGGTGACCCCCCACCCCACCCGAGAAATGGGTCTATACTGCTTTTGCCTAGACTGTATAGTGCATCTCCAATGGGCTGTGTCTGTCTGTTTGTGTGTGTGTGTGTGTGTGTCTCTCTCTCTCACACACCCTTCTTTAAGGCCTGGATCCTCAGTATCTTCCATAAGCCATCGAAAGACCTTTTAAAATCTGGATTGGCTTTTAGTGACTGGGCGGGTTAAGCTTGCATGAGCTGACGGCAAGCAAGTGTGTTTTATATTGAATGTTCCCCTCCCATCCTTCATGCAAAAGTTGCCCGCTACCTAGTTCGGCCTTTTTAAATTAAGACACCTTATAACAGGGCTGACTCTTCATTCACCTACCTCAGCATGATCTGTCCTTGACAGGCAGTGAGATTTCCTTCCCATCAGATCTGCCGCCAGCAGGGGCGGCGCTTGGTGCTGAAAAGATGCAGGGCTCAGGACCACCGGACAGAAAAAATGCACAAGTCTGCATATGCCGATTTACATAGGCTCTAACGTCTCTCTCTCTCTCTCTCTCTCTGTGTCTCTCTGTGTGTGTCTGTGCCTGAAAAGCACCCTGTCTCGTAAGGACACCCCTATTTGTTAAAAGGGGTGTATGAACAGGGGAGAGGAGGGCATTTGATGCCAGAAAAAGAACTCAGGCAGAAAGATTGGGGGGGCAGCAGGAGGGGAAGCACATGTGGGCCAAAAACCAGATAATCCAGGGGGATCAGATGCAAGAGAAATCACCAGGGCCCCTGTCCCTTTATTTCAGCAAGTGCCCATGGACAACAGGGTGGTGGGGCAGAGGGCCTCCCAGAGATTCAGGGCTCCAGATGAAAGGTTCGGGGCTCCGGCCCTAGTGGACCGCCCCCTAACACTGCCTCTGGCTGCAGGTTCCTTTTAACTGGAGATGCTAGGATTCGAACCTGGGACCTTCTGCTTGCAAAGAGCCCAGGAGCCCCTCCTCTGTTTCTTTTTGTTTGATTCTAGCAACTTTTATTTAAGTTGCTAAAGTTAAAACGTTTAAGTATGCATCCTTTCCCCCCACGTTGCTCATTTTCTCTCTTCCCGTTCGTAGCGAGCGCTTTCTCAGAAAAAGCAAACCAGCTGCGCAGCTTCCGTTGCAGAAGCTGGTCAGCAGCTGGCTTTCTTTCTTTCTTTCTTTCTTCTCTCTCTCTCTCTCCCTCTCCCTGGCCAAATCCTTTCCATATGTCGTGGCCGCAGCAGATGGGGAGGTCCCGGCATTTCCCCAGAACATCGGATGGCTGTGCAGAGTGCCGGATAAAACCCAGCTAGCCAAGCAACACCCTTTTTTAAAACCGGGGGGTGGGGGACACATCGACTTCATTTCTGAAAGTTTTGGCGTGGCCTTCGTCTGATCTGTTCTCTTTTAGTTTTATTTCCTCCTGATGTTCTGCGTCCCATTCATGCTAATCACAGTCAGACCTGGGTCCCCCCCCTTCTCCTCTCCCCCCCTTTTTTTATTTCCGCATTTGTCATAAAATAAAGCAAATTATTCCCATCTTCAGAAACGATCTAGACTAATTAGTCGTCTAACCCAATAATTAGCTTTTTGTTTCCCTGTCTGTTTTCCTACATTATTGTTAGTTTTCTACCCACTCCAGAGTTGTTGCTTTTTTCCCCTTTTCTTTTTTTACACCATTACAGATTAAAATGAGCCACATTTGCAGTTGATGGTATATGTTTCTTTCCCCCCCGGTTTTTTTTTTTTTTTTTTTTTCCGGGGGAAGAATGGGGAGAATTGCAATAGAAAAGCTACTTCAAAAGCAGCAATAAACTCAAAGATAAATTAAGGAAATTGAATGAGCCACATTTGAAAAGTGGCAGTGAACGCTAATATGCCGCCGCTTAAGGTTAAATTGCCGCATGGAGAAGAGTACGTTTCTACCCACCCCAGTGAATCCAAAATCTGAGAGGAAACGTTCGTTTGCCAAAAGACTTTTCTATGGAGTTCTGTGCAGCTTTCTTGGGGACTGGTGGGTCTGTCATTGGAATCTCTTGGGGGGGGGCTTCCAGGCAGAGGTGGTGTTAGCGGGCAGCCCACTAGGGCAGGAGCCCTGAATCTTTCATTTAGAGCCCCGAATCTCTGGGAGGCTGCTGTCCGTGGACACTTGCTGAAATCAAGGTACAAGGGCCCTGATGATCTCTGTTGCATCTGATCTCCCGGATTAGCCTGCTTTTTGCCCACAAGTGCTTCACCTCCTGCTGCCCCCCCCCTGAAGTTTTCTGCCTGAAGTTTTTTTTTCTGAGATCAAATGCCCTTCTCTCCCCTACGTCCATTTTTTTTACACATAGGGGTGTCTTTAGGAGACCGCGTCCTTTACAGACACACACACACAGAGAGATGTTAGAGCCTATGTAAATTAGCATAAGCAAACTTATGCATTTCTTTCCGTTCTGTGGGCCTGAGCACCAGATCTTTTCAGTACCAGGACAGATCAGATTCAGGACAGATCAAAGGAAGGACTTCTTCGCACAGTGCAGAGTTAAACTTTGGAATTCACTTCCATGAGACGGAGTGATGGCCGCCAATTTGGAGGGCTATAAAAAGGGTATTGGACAAATTCATGGAGGAGAAGGCTCTCAATGGCTACTAGTCCTCATGGCTATATGCTACCTCTAGTCTCAGAGGAAGTATGCCTATGCACACCAGTTGCTGAGAAACGTGGGCGGGAGGGTGCTGTTGCACTCATGTCCTGTTTGTGGGTTTCCTGCAGGCGGTTGGTTGGCCACTGTGTGAACAGAATGCTGGATTAGACGGACCTTTGGTCTGATCCAGCGGGGCTCTTACGTAACAGGAGCACTCCTTTGAAGTGGGTGGAACACACTGCAAAATTTTGTTGCAGGTCTCACTTGTGTTTTTCTATTATGTATCATGAACCCGGAGAACAAGCACCCTCTTTGCTTTTAAAATTGGTAGCAGACAAGACCCCGCCTCGTTCTCATGCAGAAGATGGTGTCCAGTGCATGCATGGGCAGTCACAACTGGAATTTGGTACCTAACAAATACTGACGATTTTTGTTGTTGCTGTTGTTGTTCAAAAACAGCTGGAAATGGGGGTGAGATGCTAGGCACTTCCTTAGTTATGGAGGCATATAGTAATATTATTTATTTAAAGTATTTTGATCCCTCTCCTCAGTTAAAAAGGCTGCAGAAGCGGCTCACATGCAGTCAGTAAAGCAAGATGGTCTCCGTAAGCCCAAGCTTACAATCTAAAAAGTCACGACACACAAGGAAAAAGGGATCAGGAGGGCAGAGGGGAAAAATGAAGTAGCCTTCCAGCAGGACTGGTAGAATGGCCCTGCATCTTCTCTCGTCTCCCTCTACAGTAAGCAAAAGTGTGTTAAAATGGATCTTGTCTCCTCTTCTCCCAACAGGGCTGACGGATGAAGAAGTTGACCTAGCACTCCAGCAGTCGGGCACTGCCAAAGAGGAGCCCCAACCCCTAAGCCTTTCTACACAGTTGGTGCCGACTCCACCCCCCCACCTTGCACCGTACAGTAAGTAACCATGTCATTTTTGGGAGGGGGGCACCCCTGCACTTACCTTCCTCAGGGGTGGGAAACGTGCAGACTTTTTCTAAGTTTTATTGGTTTTATATTTTTTTTCTAAAGTGCTAATCCTCATGGTTGTGGAAATATTTGATGATAATAGAATGGCAAAATCCTAAAGGATTTTGCCACAAGGAGGCAAGGAATGTCTGAATTCGGGGGAATGTCTGGCTTTTAGGATTTTAGAACTTTTGGATTTTAAAATAGTTTAATTATCCCTAAGGCAACAGCTTCCTCAATATATATACTTTAAAATAGTAAGTTATTCAATATGTTGATATTACAAATATATATATTTCTTTCTATCCGTATATGACCACAATGGCCCAGTTCAGATGAATGCCATGATTTATGTGATTGGGAAGAAGCTGCAGGGAAGCTTGTGCTCGTTTGCTTCTCTGTGGGCAAAGGAAAGTCAAAGCTCCTGCTTTCACTTGAATAACAAACCACATTTATGCATTATGTCCAAACCCAAGGAACTGTGGATTCTTCTCACCAGAATTAGTTTTTTTTTAATTATTTACTTTTCAAAACAAAATATAACAAAATACAAGAATAACACAAAAATATAACATAAACACCATACAATAAATCATGAAGTGCACACACACCCCACCCTCCAAGGGACCAATTTATATACTTCCATCCCCTTGATCAAATGAATTCCAAATTCCAAAAATATAACATATCCTGACAAGGCATGCTCCCCTTCCCCTTTATTAATACATCATCTAGTAATTGATTCCATATATCCATAAAATTATTCTTCTTTAACAGTCCTTTTTTGCATTTGATACTACAAGTTAGTTTATCGTTTAGGGCTATATCCCAAACTTCCTTATACCAGTCAGTTATTAGGAAAACATGTTGTACTTTCCACCACCAGAATTAGTTTAAACAAACCAAGGTCAAACCATAGTTTCAGAACCTGGATTGTTCACTGACTTCTCTTAGAACAAACCACAGTTCCTCCGGTTTGGATGCAACGCAAAACTGTGGTTTGCTCTTAGAATAAATACAGATCTCCTCCTCCTCCTCCTCCGCGTATGAAGGAGGGGAAAGAGCGCATGTGCCCACAGCTCTCCATGGTTTTCCTGAACAAGGCAATTTGTTCATATAAGGATAGAAAAGGCTTGTTTTGTAATATCAATGTTTTGAAAAAAAATCTTATTTGAAAATACCCTTATTTGGGAAACAGCTCACTGTGGCTTGTTCCTGAGCACATAAACTAGGGGTGGGGAACTTTTTTTCATTTTCTGATGAGGGTCATATTCCTTTGAATAGGGGTGGTGCTGGGTACCAAAAATATCCAGGGCTCAGGCCCACAGGACAAAACAACAACAACAACAACACAAATTTGCATATGCTAATTTACATATGCTCTAAAGGACCCACTCTCCTAAGGACACCCCTATTTGTAAAAAGGGTTGTATGGACAGGGGAGAGGAGGGCATTTGATTTCAGAAAAAAAAAACCTTCAGGCAGAAAGATTCAAGAGGGGCAGCAGGAGGGGAAGCACATGTGGGCCAAAAGCCAGCTCATCCAGGGGGATCGGATGCAACAGGAGATCAGCAGGGCCCCTGTCCATTCATTTTAGCAAGTGTCCCTGGACTGCAGAGTGGTGGGGCAGAGGGCCTCCCAGAGATTCGAGGCTCCACATGAAAGATTCGGGGCTCCAGCCCTAGTCCCCCCCCCCAACATCGCCTCTGCTTTGAAGACCTTTTGTCATGGGCCAGATACAGGGGCCAGGGCATCTCTCTCTCTCTCTCTCTTTCTGACATTCACTTCTTTCTCTCTTTCCCTCTCTTTCCCTCTCTCCCTCTTTGTCCCCTCCCAGCGGGCTACCAGGGGAAAGACAGACCACTCTTGTCAGAGATCCGAACAGATCACTTGTGTGGGGCTTTTCAACTTGGGCCAAGGGCCACACACAGCCATAAGGCCTCAGGTTGCTGACCTCTGAGATAAAGCATGGCTCCTGCAGTCATCTGAACTAGCCCAATCACTGTCCTAATGTATGTGGAATGGAGTTCATTCTTCTTCTAATCCAATTGGGACTCTAAATCCATTTCTTCATTGATACTTATCCATCTTCTTGCCCATTTCAGTAATCTCATACAAGCCCCTTAGAAATACGTTTAAATATGGTAAGCACTATATAAATCTATTACATTACATTTCTTACATTTCTATACCGCTCAATAGCTGAAGTTCCCTGGGCGGCTTACAAAGATTAAAACCTTTAAAAAATACATTATAAAACCCATACACGTACAAACATGTAAACATAGAACACACAGACACACACACACACACACACACACACATATATATATATATAAAAAAACAATTTTGAACAATCAACGACAAGGAAAATTCAAGACCTGATTAAAAACCTCATCATATGCTGCCAAATGCCTGAGAGAAGAAGGTCTTAACCTGGCGCTGAAAAGATAACAGTGTTGGCACCAGGTGGGCCTCGTCGGAGAGATCATTCCCAAATTGGGGGGCCACCACTGAGAAGGCCCTTTCCCTCGTTGCCATATTATGATGATGATAGGAAGCTGCCTTATTGTGAGTCAGACCCTTGGTCCATCTGTTGTTCCCATCTTCAAAAAGGGCAAGAAGGAGGAACCTGGGAACTATAGGCCAGTCAGTCTGACATCAATCCCCGGGACGATTTTGGAGCAGATTATAAAGAAGTCAGTCTGCAAGCACCTTGAAAACAATGCAGTGATTACTAGAAGCCAGCATGGATTTGTCAAGAACAAATCCTGTCAGACTAATCTGATCTCATTTTTTGAT
Source organism: Shinisaurus crocodilurus (assembly GCA_021292165.1). Taxonomy (NCBI): domain Eukaryota; kingdom Metazoa; phylum Chordata; class Lepidosauria; order Squamata; family Shinisauridae; genus Shinisaurus; species Shinisaurus crocodilurus. The sequence continues at coordinate 58,026 of JAHFWL010000143.1, forward strand.
CGGGTAACCTCCCTTGTGGACTGTGGGAATGCTGTGGACATTATATATCTGGACTTCAGCAAAGCTTTCGACAAAGTGCCTCATGATATCCTGATTAGTAAGCTAGCTAAGAGTGGGCTAGATGGAACAACTATCAGGTGGATCCACAATTGGCTACAGAATCGGACTCAAAGAGTGCTTATCAATGGTTCCTTCTCAAACTGGGGAGAGGTAACGAGCGGGGTACCACAGGGCTCGGTCCTGGGCCCGGTGCTCTTCAACATTTTTATTAATGACTTGGATCAGGAGGTACAGGGAATGCTTATCAAATTTGCAGATGACACAAAGTTGGGTGGAACAGCTAATGCTCTGGGAGACAGAAACAAAATTCAAAGTGACCTCGATAGGCTGGAGCGCTGGGCCGAAAACAACAGAATGAAATTTAATAGGGATAAATGCCAAGTGCTGCACCTAGGGAGAGGAAACCAAATGCAGAGTTACAGAATGGGGGACACTTGGCTCAACAATACCACAAGTGAGAAGGATCTTGGAATTGTGGTAGATCACAAACTGAATATGAGCCAGCAATGTGACGTGGCTGCAAAGAAGGCAAATGCAATTTTGGGCTGTATTAATAGAAGTATAGCTTCCAAATCGCGGGAAGTGATAATTCCCCTTTACTCGGCACTGGTTAGGCCTCATCTTGAGTACTGCGTCCAGTTCTGGGCACCTCACTTTAAGAAGGACATAGACAAACTGGAGAGGGTTCAGAGGAGGGCAACAAGGATGATAAAGGGACTGGAAACAAGGCCCTATGAGGAGAGACGGAAAGAACTGGGCATGTTTAGCCTTCAGAAGAGGAGACTGAGGGGAGATATGATCGCACTTTTCCAGTATTTGAAGGGATTTCACACAGAGGAGGGCCAGGATCTCTTCTCGATCATCCCAGTTTGCAGGACACGGAATAATGGGCTCAAGTTACAGGAACCTAGATTCCACCTAAACATCAGGAAAAATGTCCTGACTGTCAGAGCAATAAGACAATGGAATCAACTACCTAGGGAGGTGGTAGGCTCTCCCAGTCTGGAGGCATTCAAGGTGCAGCTGGACAGCCATCTGTCAGAGATGCTTTGACCTGGATTCCTGCATTGAGCAGGGGGTTGGACTCGATGGCCTTGTAGGCCCCTTCCAACTCTACTTTTCTATGATTCTATGATTCTATTATTCTAGCCCAGTATTGTCAACACTGACTGGCAGCAACGGCTCTCCAGGTGTTTCGGGCAGGATCGTTTCTTAGCTCTACCTGGAGATGCCGGGGATTGAACCGGGAGCCTTCTGCATGCCAAGCAGGGGCTCTACCACTGATCTACGGTCCCTCCCCTCTGCTCTCTTCACCAACCACTCCCTTATTTTTATTGTTGGAACTGTTGCGGATTTCCAGTGCCGAGCTAATACGATCTTAGCTGCTCACAAAAGATTTATTGCGAGTAATCTACTAGCACCTCTCATTCTCAAGAAAGACATTGTAGAGTCAACTGCAACTCTGCCACTGCTCACTGTGTAGAGTTTGGTTCTCCCCCCCCCCCATCCTCGCCCATGAAAATGACAAGCAAATTAATTAATCACATGCAACGACTCCCAACGTGCAATTAAGCCGCAGCCCTTTGGATCAAGATGTAACTCTGGCGCTGCTCTCCAACTGGCTTCAGAGGTTATCCTGAAGTGGCGGGGGAGAGAGCACACGAGTGAGTGAATGATTGCACACCGGAGTCCAACGTACATACGGGCATAGCACAGCCGTTTTTGGAAACTGCCACCTGGGATTGTTAAGTGGGAGAAATCATTATTATTATTATTATTATTATTATTATTATTATTATTATTATTATTATTATTATTATTATTATTTACATTTATTTATCGCCCATCTGGCCGGCAAACCGGCCACCCTGGGCGATGTACATGAGATAAAAACAGGATAAAATACATTTAAAACAGTATAAAATTTTAAAATCTTAGCCCACCCCATATTCCCGCCTGAACAGCCAAGTTTTTAGTGAGCGGCGGAAGCTCAGCATAGAAGGGGGCATGGCGGAGGTCACTCAGGAGAGAGTTCCACAGTGCAGGGGCCGCCACAGAAAAGGCCCTCTTCCTAGTCCCCACCAGTCTAGCTGCTCTGGCTGAAGGAACAAGGAGAAGGCCGTCTGTGGCAGATCTTGTTGAGCGGATCATCATAAGAATGATCTTGTTGAGTGGATCATCATAAGAATCATAAGAACATAAGAAGAGCCCTGCTGGATCAGACCAAGGGTCCATCTAGTCCAGCATGCTGTTCACAAAGCGGCCAACCATCTGCCCCTGGGAAACCCACAAGCAGGACATGAGTGCAACAGCACCCTCCCGCCCATGTTCCCCAGCAACTGGTGTACATAGGCACACTGCCTCCAGAGAGGCCTTTTAGAGCGCAATCCTATGCATGATTAGATGGGAAAAAAGTCATACAACTCCCAGCATTCCCCAGCCAGCCATGCTGACTGGGGAATGCTGGGAGCTGTAGGACTTTTTTCCATCTAAACATGCATAGGATTGCATCATTAGAAGGGGGGGGGCTGGACAAAAGCCAGGAAACCACCAAATGATCAGTGGTTCAGGAAAAGGGGATGGGGCCCTCTGGGGGAACCCCGGAGGCCTGGATTGGGCCTGCAGGAAGGCCTGATTTGGCCCACAGGCTGGAGGTTCCCCATCCCTCTGTTAGGGAAAGGGCGTGTTTAAAATTACAGAGAAGACTTAGTTTTCTGTGTGCTGGAAGTTCTGGTCTTGTTTCTTTTGCTTTTGCTTTTGCTTTCAATGTCATTCAGTCTTAAGTGGTACAGTCCAGGAAGTGGTACAGTCCAGGAAGGACTGTGCCTCACGCCTTCTCTCTCTCCCTCTCTCTCTGCATCTTTGAATCAGACCAATTATTTTCTCTCTACATAGAGAATTCCTAGGAGTTAACCTAGCCAACAAGAACCCCCTGTTGTTGCCTGATTTGTGGAGCCAGAAGGGTTTTGGTGTCAATATGGCAGCCAGAACTTCCTTCCATTTCCTCCTCTGACTAGCAACCCCGGCGGTGCAGGGAAAAGGGAACTGTTGCTGATTCTTGTTCAAGGCCCAGTGCCCCAGTAAGAGAGCAATCCTATGCAAGTTTAGACACACACAAAAGGGCCCCATGCTGTCTGGGGCGTGCTGGGATTTGTAGGACTTTTTTTTCTGTCTAAACGTGCATAGGATTGTGCCCTAAGCCACTTTTTCCTCTCCAGCTTTCCAGTCCTTGATTCTGAGTCCGTCTTTAGCCAAAGGAGAGAACCGATCTCCACTCCCTTATTCCTTGAGTTCACCACTGCGCATGAAGCATGTACCTGAGAATCTTTCCCCTTCGCGTCCGTACTTTTGCCAAGAGATGTCAAAATTGCTCCTTAAAAAAAGAAAGAAGGGGGGGGGGGAGAAACCCACCTCCACCACAAACCTCCGACTGCTTGATTTTGATTAATATAGAGAAACAAGACTTGGGTTTGACTGATAATAAAACTGATAAATGACATCTGAATTACTTGTAGCGGTAATTTATTACATAAAATATCTTTTATTTGACATGCGATTAGTTGCTGGAAGCATCACTCAATCTGACTCGTTTAAACACGCTCCCAAACTGAACCCCCCAACTTGGAGGAGGGAGAAAGGGAAAGAGAGAGAGAGAGAGAGAGAACGCTACAACTGTCTGGCATTTATGAAATACTCTAATCCTGGAGTGAGGACAAATATGACTCTTAAGTGTTTAAATGATTAATGGGGTTTATATATACTTTCCCCCCTCCTCCCCTACATTACATGCAAATTCCAGGGAGTTCCTGAGCTTAGGTGTGTTGCATCTCTCGGGCGTTGTCAGCGTGCCCTGATATTTATGGTGCTCATTCTTGTGGGCGTTCGCACACAGGGCTTTACACCTCTTTAAAACTTTGACTGCCTGGTAGATAAAGGCGGATAGTTCCTTCTCTCCTCCCCTGGGGATGCCGAAGGAGCACTGCTATAAACGGCCACTTGGCCGATCGCCTGTGGCGAATTAAAGATCGCCTCCAGGCAATCATACAGAAGCGTTGGTTCCTCTTTTTTTAGGCCATGAACGACTAGCGCAAGCATGCGTGGACAAGCTGGCTAGTGAAAGTTTTGACAAGGCTGCTTGCCAGACATGGGGGTAGCGGCCATTGGCTCAGATGGTTTAATAAGATAAGAGAAACTCATGGAGGAGGAGGAGGAGGAGGAGGAGGAGGAGGAGGAGGAGGAGGAGGAGGAGGAGGAGGAGGGGTCTGTCAGTGACTGTTGTTGACATTGTGTAAATTTCTTATGGTGCAACCCTATCAAGTTTAGACAGAAAAAAAGGCCTAAAGAACGGAAGACCCAAGGCAACTTAAAAGAGAATTAAAACATAGAAAATTTGAAACAGCTACAACTATCAGTTAAAATACAACCACGTCATAAAACAGGGGTGGAGAATCTCTTTCAGCCCCGGGGGTCAAATTCCATTTTACAGAAACTCAGGACATTCCAATGCTGGGTGGGGCTGAAGGCAAGAGGGGTGGTGCTAAAGGAAAAAGGCTGGGGCCAAAATACCAAAAATACTAGCCTATTGTCGCTGAAAGCTCTTCCTGCCAGTCACTGAGTCCGAGGAGAGGCATTTCAACCTTCTGGAATGGGCGGTGGGGGGGGGGGAGAATGCACAAAAGCCGGGAAACCACCAACCAATTGGTAATTGTGGGTGGGGGGAGGTGGGCCCAGCATAAGGGGGCATGGTCTTCAGGGGAACCCCAAAGGGCCGGATTTGACCGCTGAGGTTCTGCGCCCCTCCCACAGGACAACTGAAACATCAGTGACAACCATAGACAATTCAGCTGGTGGATTGAACAGGCCGTAATATGTCATTAAATGCCTGGGAATGAAGGAAAGTCTTAACCTGGCACTGAAAAGATGACAACACTGACACCAGGCAGGCCTCGCTGAGAAGAGCATTCTGCAGGGTGGGGCGGGGCCACCACTGAAAAGCCATGCTAGTGCAATAGAACCTCCTTCCTCCAACACAGTCTACCTCTGAACAGGGATGGTGCTAGGTACTGAAAAGATCTGGGGCTTAGATCCACAGGACAAAATAATAATAATAATAATAAAAAAATCAACAAATTTGCATATGCTAATTTACAGTTGCTCTAAAGCAGGGCTCTCCAACCTTGGGTCCCCAGATGTTGTTGGCCTACAGCCCCCAGCATACCCAGCCAGCATGGCTAATGGCAAGGGATTCTGGGAGCTGTAGTCCAGCAACATCTGGGGATCCAAGGTTGGAGAGCCCTGCTCTAAAGTGTGTGTGTGTGTGTGTGTGTGTGTGTCTTTAAAGAACCCTGTGTCCTAGGGACACCCCCATTTATAAGAAGGGATGTATGACCACGAGAGAGGAGGGCATTTGATTTCAGAAAAAAAAAACCTCAGGCAGAAAGATTCGGGGGGCGGGGGCAGCAGGAGGGAAACCACATGTGGGCAAAAAGCCAGCTAATCCAGGGGGATCTGATGCAACAGAGATCCTCAGGGCCCCTGTACTTTTCTTTCAGAAAGTGCCCATGGACAGCAGGGTGGTGGGGCAGATAGCCTCCCAGAGATTTGGGGCTCTAAATGAAAGATCCGGGGCTCCAGCCCTACTGGGCTGCCCCCTAACACCACCTCTGCCTATGAATATGAGGTGCTGGAGGTCCAGTAGTGGAGGAGGGTTGATTCCTGGCTCGTGCACTTTCCAGAGGCATCTGGTTGGCCCCTGTGGGAGACAGCTATACTGAACTAGATGGACCACTGGTCCAATCTGGCAGGGCTGTTCTGATGTACCTCTTTACGTGGCACGGTTGATCCTTGGCTTAGCATTCACAATTATTACGGCAGAGAGTATACCCTCTGGGCAGATGTTAGGGCAGCTGCCGCCTCCCGTTTAATACTTTGGGAACCTCAAGAGAAGAGGTGTCGAACCTCTTCTTCAAGGTGCTGGTCTTAACGTATAAAATGTTTCATGGCTTGGGACCGCATTACCTGACTGAGCGCCTCTCCTGGCATGAACTGACCTGTACACTACGTTCATCATCTAAGACTTGGAAGGCGGCAACGGGAGAGAGCTTCTCAGTGGTGCCCCCCCCCCCAATTTTGGAACGAACTCCCCAACGAGGCCCGCCTGGCGCCAACTTTGTTATCATTCGGCACCAGGTTAAGACCTTCCTCTTCTCTTTGGCAGCATAGGATGCGATTTTAATCAGGCCCCAGATTTTTCTTATTGATTGTTTAAAATTGTTTAGATATATGTGCGTCTCTATGTGTGCTCTCTATTTATATGTCTGTACGTAAATGGTTTTGTTTATACTATGTATAATCTATTTTTAGTGGTTTTTAATTTGTAAACCACCCAGAGAGCTTGGGCTATTGGGCGGTATAGAAATGTAATTAATGGAATGTATGAATGAATGAGTGAACCTGGGTTTCCTAGACGGCCAAAGCCCTTTTCCCTGTAGGTGTTTCCTGGCTTTTGAACATTTTTCCCCATTCGGAAAGGTTGAAATGACTCCTAAAGACGAGTTACTAGCAATAAGAGCTTCAAGCTCAAATATGCTGGTGTTTTTGGCTTGCCCCTTTTCCCTTTGGTCCGGGAAGAGTCAGCAGCTAAGCGTGCACTTTTTTTGTCGTGTGGCTCCCTTCAAACCTTTGTGCCGTTGAATTCTCCGGTTTGCTTTCCCTGGTTTATTCCAAGCACAGAAATCATAGAATCATAGAAAAGTAGAGTTGGAAGGGGCCTACAAGGCCATCGAGTCCTTGTGGATAAGTATCGCCACACAAATCCCACCCCTGTTCCTCTGTCCTGCCGAATTCTGAAAGGACCTCTTGTGATAATTCTACAAAAGTTACTAGTCCATAGGGTTGGATCTTCCCTTTCTTTATTGCATCAGAGGAGGTGGGAGAGAGACCTTGCTGAGTTCTCTCCCTCCCCCCCCCCACCACTCCAGTTCGTTCCTCCCCTCTTCTCCTCGGTGCTTTTATTTTTTGCCACAAGACAGAAATGGTTTCACACATCCCTAAAACGAGTAAAATGGCATTTCAGCTCCTTGTCTTTATAGACTCTCTGAACTTTCCGAAAGATCATCCTGGTCCCTTTTCATTAATAATGAAAACCAGGGGGCAATAAAATGTTCTTAGCGCAAGCATTACAGGAACGGAGAGTGAGATGAAAGAGGTGAAAGGCCACAGCTGATGGAATTGGGGGGTGGGTGGGTGTTAGGGAGAGACCCACAGGTGTCTTCGGATTCTGTCTGGAGGTCGAAGCCGGAGGGAGCCAGGCAAAAGGGGGAAACCGCTCCAGCACAATTCATAAGAAGCCATCTGAGACTTCATTCCTTATGAGCGGGGATCTTATTACAGGGCGATAAGCATATCATAACAGCCCGCCCACCCCAACCTGACGACTTCAGATGAGCTGGACTACAACTCCTAGCATCCCCCAGCCAGGATGATACAGGATCCCTTTGGAGCTGGAATTGGAAAATCTAGAGTTAACGGCTATTAAATCAGGGCTCAGATGGATTTTCATGTGCAAGCATTTTCAGCGCCACTGAAACTTTCAGTGCAGCCAAATCTTTTCCACAAACATTTTCTGTGTTCTGTTTGACTTGTTCTGTTTGAGCTCGACGGACTTTTGACACATTTCTGACCTGATGGCCAAAAGCGGGGCCGAGTCAAGGTTGTTGTTTTTCCCCAGCTTCTGTGAAATTGCTCGAAATATTTGTGCAAATGTGGAGCCGAGAACGGTGTATCTCTAGCGCAAACTCAGGGCCGACTCATTAGATTCGAGTTGTTGTCGTAGCAGTTGACGTGAGACGCATGGAAGCACCCTCCTCTCACTGAATATGCACACGCTCCACCTGGGCCGCCTTGAATTTTCAGCCTCACCTACCTCAGTCACAGGGTTGTTGTGAGGATAAAATGGAGAGGAGGAAGAGGATTATGTAAGCCGCCTTGGGTTCCTGGCAGGAAAATATTTATTATAAATATAATAAATAAATAAATAAATCCCAGATTTGTGCAAAATTCAGGCCCCTCTGCTTCACAACTTGCACTGATTTATGCAATTTGCGCAGATTTGCGGAGCAGAGGCCCGGATTTTGCGCAAATTTTCCTGGCTTAAAAAAAAAAAAATATTACGCAGATCGCAGCCCGTTTTAAAAACCAAAAGCCGTGTGCTGGCTCGGCTCACTTCAGATCGAGTCAGCGCCAGCGCAGGGTTGACAGAACGGAATCCACGGGGCCATTGTCGGGAAAATCCGTTGGATTTTCACACACCCCGTTGGATTCCTCACACTTTCCTAGTCAAGGGTATAAGACGTTGCAATCTTCATGGCGATAATAGTGAATACTAACCCTAGATTCAGAAGTGCCGCTTCAATTGTTACAGCGGACAACCAGATGCCTCTTGTGTGCCCGTGAGCAACGGCAACCCATAGCTCCGTGGTAGGGCACCTGCTTTGCTTGCAGAAGCCACCTGGCTCAGTCCCCGGCTTCTCCAGTTAACAGGTGAGCCATGCTGTTATACTGACGCTGGCTCAGCTTGTCTGAGTGTGGAAAGCTAAGCAGGGTCAGGCCTTGTTATTACTTGGATGGGAGACCCCCTCCTCTAGTTTCCTGCATTGAGCAGGGGGTTGGACTCGATAGCCTTGTAGGCTCCTTCCAACTCTATGATCCATGAAATCTATGAAATCTATTGTTGCAGTGAAAACCCGGTCTACAGGTCCATAGTATCTACAGGCCTGTGGCTCACGCTGGCTCAGCTTGTTTGAGCATGGAAAGCTAAGCAGGGTCAGGCCTGGTTATTACTTGGATGGGAGACCCCTCTCCTCTAGTTTCCTGCATTGCGCAGGGGGGTTGGACTCGATGTTCTTGTAGGCCCCTTCCAACTCTATGATTTTTGAAATCTAGGCCAATAATGTCTATTCTGAGAGTGGTGCTCCAGGCTCCCAGGCGGACAACTGGACATGGTGGGATCGAACCTGGGACCTTCTGCATGCAAAGCGGGAGCGCTCTGCCACTATGCTGCAGCATGCTCCTTACCCCAACGTCGTTATGATCTGCCCTGGTTTCTACAAGTCTAAGTCCACGGCACCACACTGACCCGGTTGGCATGGTCAAAACAAGCCCTCCATGGCTTGTTTCGATCCCTGGCGTGTGCCATTGCTTGCTGGGCGCCATTTCCCTAATTACCCACGTAGGTGCAGCTTGTTGGCCGAACCCAGCGGTTCGGCTGGTTGGAGGGGGAAACAATCCTCAAATAACCTATAGGCTGTTGTTGGGTTGTTTGAGGGTTGTTTCCCCCTTCAACAAGCTGAACCACCGGGTTCAGATGACACCGCGAGCAGTGCGCCAGGCGGGTAATTAGGCAAATGGTGCCCGGCATGCGCTGGGGATTAAAACAAGCCACCATGGCATAGCTAAACCATGGTGGCTTGTTTGATTGTGGGAACTGGCCCACGGATTCTAACCTAGAATCATAGAATAGTAGAGTTGGAAGGGGCCTATAAGGCCATCGAGTCCAACCCCCTGCTCAATGCAGGAATCCAAGTCAAAGCATCCCTGACAGATGGCCGTCCATCCGCATATTGAATGTCTCCAGTGTGGGAGAGCCCCTGACCTCCCTAGGTAGTTGGTTCCATTGTCGTATTGCTCTAACAGTCAGCAGATTTTTCCTGATGTCCAGGCAGAATCTGGCTTCCTGTAACTTGAGTCCATTATTCTGTGTCCTGCAATCTGGGATGGTCGAGAAGAGATCCTGGCCCTTCTCTGTGTGACAACTTTTCAAGTACTTGAAGAACTTCCAAATCACGTGAAGTACTAGTTCCTCACTACTCAGCACTGGTTAGGCCTCATCTTGAGTCCTGCGTCCAGTTCTGGGCACCACACTTTAAGAAGGACGTAGACAAACTGGAAAAGGTTCAGAGGAGGGCAACAAAGATGATAAAGGGACTGGAAACAAGGCCCTATGAGGAGAGACGGAAAGAACTGGGCATGTTTAGCCTTAAGAAGAGAAGACTGAGGGGAGGTATGACTGTCCTAGCCTATTGCAGAGGTGGCTGGAAATCTTGTGATGAAGTGGGTGATATTAAGGGATATCTATCACGATTCGCGATGAGTGACTGTCCCTGCCGTCATGATTACTTGAACCTGCAAAGGATGGGATCATTTTTTGGCATTCACTGTGCGCTGACTTCTTTGCTGCAGCAATGGCCACCCAAATTTCTTTCTTTCTTTCTTTCTTTCTCTCCCCCCCCCCCCTCAGTTGCCGGGGTAGGGACAGATCCCCCTTGCTAGAGGCCTGAATTGATTGCATGCAGAGGGCTTTTGAAGTTAGCCTTAGGGCCACATACGGCCACCAGTGTCCTATCTGATGCAGCTGGGCACGCAAGACAACTCTGCACATGCACCCTTACTCCCGCCTTTTTTTTTTTTCTTTTTTCTTTTGTCCTTCAGGTCCCCCGAGCTCCAGATGGAGGGATTACGGTGCTCTAGCGATTATTATGGCTGGCATTGCTTTTGGTTTCCACCAGCTCTACAAGGTAAGGGACTTTGTCAAGGCTGTGAAATGCAACTTCTGACCCTCTTTGTCCCAGACACTTTGTCCCAGACACTGGGAGGGCAATCTTGTTTACGCCATGTGGGACGGGGGCTTCCCAGTGCCGGCTCCAGGTTTTGGAGGGCCCTTGGGCAAGACCCCCTCAAAATGACCCCTCCCTCAGTGAGTTGACCTTCTCACCACGGTCGCCAGCTGCTCCTCTTTCTCATCATGGCTACCACTTGCCAAGAGGCAGAGAGCCAGTGGGCAAGTCGGCCGTGGCATTTCCTGCTCCTCCTTCTCGCCACCACCGTTGTCTGGGCCAGAGGGAGAGGCAAGATGAAGAAGCAGTGGGGAAGAGGAGGAGCAACTCCAGGGGGCTCTTGTCAGTAGGCCCCTGTTCAGGTCTGGGCCCTCGGCAGATGCCCCACCATGCCTACCCTTGATGCTGGCCCTGATAGTTACCCCTTGCTTGCTTGACAGGCAGGGAGCCAGGGAGCAAGTAGGCCATGGCATCTCCTGCTCCTCCTCCTCACCATTGTGTCATTGAAATGTGGGTGGTTGTTGAAACGTGGTTGATCGTGTTGTCTGAACCCAGCTGCGCTAACAAGCCATGGCTTGTTAACCACAAACAACCCATGAAGAGAACCCACGGTTTGTTGCTGGGTTGTGAACTGTGGGCTGTTCACCATGGTTTGTTATCTCGGCTGGGTTCAGACAACACAATAACCCACGTTTCAACAATAACCCACGTTTCAACAATAACCCACGTTTCAACAACAACCCACGGTTCAATGACAACCCACACTCAACCCTTGAGTGCAGGTTCTTGTGTTGTCTGAACCCAATCAATGGGTTGTGAACTGTGGGCTGTTCTCCATGGTTTGTTATCTCGGCTGGCTTCAGACAACACGATAATCCACGTTTCAACAACAGCCCACACTCTACCCATACTCAACCCTTGAGCGTGGGTTATCGTGTTGTCTGGACCCAGTCAATATGTTAAATGGGGAGATACCAAAGCATTTTGCTTCCTGAGATGAAGGTCAAGATAACCACCACCCCCGCCTCCCGGACTGGCGGTTGAATCTTACTTCAACATGGGCTGCCTCTAGTGCCCCTGAGGGCAGCAGGATGGCTTTTGGGACCCAGGGCAGACTGTGTGGTACACATACAGTTCTGTGCTCCCAACACCTTGCTGCCGCTCACCGCCCCACCAGGTTCTGCCGCCTGAAGCAGCTGCCTCGCTCCGCCTTATGGTAGGGCTGGCCCTGGCATTCAATAACTAACCATTTCCTGCCCTTTTAATGACACCCAAAACCAACCGCTTGAAGTTGCTCTTCCACTGTTAGCAGTAGCGCCTGGGCTGGAGACTGATCAGCCACCTGGTCACAGTCTCTCCCCCACACATGCATTTTATTTCTGTTCAAAGGACAGCAATTTTTTGTCACTTTGCATGCACATGACAAATTAGCACGCACAAATTGTATGCACGCCTGTGCCCTCTTCCGCCCTCCTTTTTGGCACGACGCCTTTGGTGGTCTCCTGAACTCCTGCATCCTCTAAGTCCCGCTTGTGAATGAAGCATACAGCAGGCAGGGCATCACCTTTCGCGACATGTAATGGGGTGGGATGTGGCAGGTTGGGGACGACGACAACGTTCCGGCGGTGACCCTTAACATGAGAACACGGGTGTGAGTTAGCATGACTACACGGATGTCCCTGTTTCCGTTCGTGAAATGTTTAAAAGGGTATGCAAATACATCTACGATGTCTCTCGCCAGACATCTGTATCATTAACGCTGTAGATCGAGTGGAGAACATATTCTCCGCCCTCAGGCACTTCAATTTTGTTTGGTTTTTGTTACATAGTAAGCTCTCTTGGAAAAAGTATCTTGAAACATCGCTTTCCAGACACACACACACACACACACACACTTTAAAGCAAGGATTTGGGGTAGGCAACCTTTTCGGGCCATGAGCACATTTGGCAATTTGAGAAACTGTCCTGGGCACCACCACAAAATGGTTGTCATGGGAGGCGTGGCAAGGGACAAGCAACCTGCCCGAAAGACTGAGCCCGAGGCAGAGTTGGGGTCTGAGCCCCACCACACTAAACAATGCCTTTGAACCCACTGTTTCCAGCACCAACAGAAACCTATTTCACAGCAATCCCAGCTGCCAGAAGGTAAATGGGTTAATAAAAAAAAAAAAAAAGGAAGGGCACCTTGGCGTATGCCAAGGAAGATGTCCAGGGATGCACTACTGCCATTAAAACATATTTTTTCTGCAATGGTGGGGGATTAATATTTCCAGAGTACGGCAAAACTGAAATTCCCTTTGGGGCGGGGCTCTTAGCAAAGAGCATCTCCCCTCCCTGCAGCTTGCTAATGTTGACTTATGGATCCTGGCTTGTTTGGAAGCCATTAACCATAGTTCCTGGTTCAAAAGTAACGGGAAGCTCTGGTTAACCGCAGCTTCCTGGTTTGTTTCACCACTCTCAGGAAGGGAAGAGCGAAGCGGCAGCAAAGATTCTGTGAGTGGAGTGCATGCAGCAGCAATTCTGGGAAAGTTTTGTGACCGGCCATGCCCACCATGGCAGCCATTTTAAGAATGGCCGAGCCCTGCCCCATGGCATCCATTTTGTGATAGCACCCACAACACCCCCTCAAAATTCCAAATGTGCCCACCAGTCCAAAAACATTTGGGGGATTCCTGGCTTAGTGGGATGTCTAAATGGAAGTCAATCAAATGTTATACAGACCTAGCTATATGGCATCTAGCCTACCATTGGGTGCTAATTAATGTTTTCTATGGAACGTGTAGTTCACTTTTCAGGGCACTTCAGTCGAGCAGGAGGGTCCTGATTGGCCGTATGCTACCTCCAGTATCAGTGGCAGTATATCTCTGTACACCAGTTGCTGGGGAACATGGCGGGACGGTGCTGTTGCACACGTGTCCTGCATGTGGGTTTCCCGTGGGCAGCTGGTTGGCTGCTGTGTGAACAGAATGCTGGGCGAGATGGACCCTTGGTCTGATCCAGCGTGGCCCTTCTTATGATCTTAAGCTTTTCCAGCTTAATTTTTGCTGGTCAATATGTATTCGTTGAAATTGACATTTCACTGTTTTTCTCCCTCTTCTCATAATACTTGAAGTGAACCCAAATGGGGGGTCATCCCATGAAGCTGATTGGTAGGCGATTCAGGACAGATCAAAGGAAGTGCAGAGTTCACCCAGTGCAGAGTTAAAACTATGGAATTCGCTTCCACAAGATGGAGTGATGGCCAACAATTTGGAGGGCTTTAAAAGGGGATTGGACAAATTCATGGAGGAGAAGGCTATCAATGGCTACTAGTCCTGATGGCTATATACTACCTCCAGCATCAGAGGCAGTATGCTTAGGTACAGCAGTTGCGGGGCAACATTGGCGGGAGGGTGCTGTTGCACTCATGTCCTGCTTGTGGGGTTTCCTGCGGGCCGCTGGTTGGCCCCTGTGTGGACAGAATGCTGGACGAGATGGACCCTTGGCCTGATCCAGCCGGGCTCTCCTTAAGTTCTTATGAGTCGAAATGTAACTTCTGTTTCTGCCTCCCCTCACGCACCCCATCTCACCTGCCTCTGTACTCTCTTGTGCAGAAATACCTCCTTCCTCTGATCATGGGAGGCAAAGAAGACAGGAAGCAACTGCAGAGGATCGAGTCCAACATCTCCGAAATGAGTGGCAGCGTGACGCAGACAGGTGAAGATTAATGATTCCATCAATTCCTGCCCCTGGAAGCCCTTCACTCCACATCTCTCCCCCCACTCCACTTTCTTCCCCCCCCCTTTCTTCCCTTCCTTCTTCCCCAACCTTCTCTTCCATCTCCACTTTATGTGGTGACTTCATTTATCTGCTCTGAGAAATCTGTTCACATTGCAAATGAAGCCGCCGTCATTTCGGTTTAATTGAAATTGCTTGTTTACTGTCGGCGCGGCCTCAATTAATTATGTTTTTACGGAAAGGCTCCCAACCTCAGAATATTAATAAGGGGAATAAAATGACAGCCTTTTCGAAGGGGCTGTAAAGTTCATTTTTAATTTCTGCTTCTCTGAGGGCTTTCTTTGGGGTTGGGGGTTTCTGGGGGGGGAGGGAGGGGGCATCTGCTTCCCCCTCCCCACCACCGCATTTTTCTTTTGAGTATTCCAGGCAGGGTCAGGAGAGTCTGTAATTATGGAGTGTCCCTCGACCCCTGCAACCTTCTCCGTTATTGACTCCATAGGGCATCTGTTTATTACCCAGAGCTCAACGGATGACCTAGATTAGCTGTTACCTGTCATACCAGTGGAATATATATATATATATATATATATATATATATATATATACACACACACACACACACACACACACACACACACACACACACCTGTTTCCTGGGTGGAAGTTCTCAATTATAATTTAAATCACCAAAAACCTCTAGCCAGTGAAAAGAGCAGTTCCCTCTTCCACAAGTCTTTCCAAGAAAAGATTCCACACACACCCGCCACTCCCCGAGGACAAATCTCTGACTGGGTTGACACAACACGATAAGCCATGGTGGCTTATAAGCCATGTTCGTTTCAGAGTGGCTTGTCATGTTGTCTGAACCCGGCCAGAGTGGCTTGTGTGTGATGACCAAAGCATGCTGCTCGGTTCAGACAATACGGAGAGCCACTCTGAAATAAGCATGGCTCATCAGCCACCATGGCTTATCATGTCGTGTGAACCCACTCAGTGACTGGGTTCACACAACACAATAAGCCATGGTGGCTGATAAGCCACGTTTGTTTCAGAAGCCGGGTTTGCACGATCATGCGCCACATGATTTACCCTCATGACGTGCAGCTTCCCGTGTCGTCCGAACCCGGCGAGGTTTGCGGCGGGGGCTGGCTTCGAAACCACCCCAGAACCCTACAACAAGCCATGGTTCTGGGGTAGCTTTGAAGCCACCCCCGCCATGCACCTCGCCAGGTTTGGACGACACAGGGTATCGTGCCCCGCAGGGTAATTAGGCAAATCGCGTGGCACACGCCCAGCACACACAGGAGCAGGGAAAAGAAGCCGCCGTGGCTTCTTTTTCCTGTGATCGTGAGAACCCGGCCACTGTGTTCAGATGTGTTCACACGAATGGCTACTTCAGTCCTAACCAACCCGTAGGCTCTTTGTTTCCTGCACTTTCCCTGAGAGGGGGGAGCATGTTGAGCACCATGCGCCATGCGCTCAGGGGACCGCGTCCGTGAACTCCACTGTGTGATGGCGCAACTGGGTCTCTTCCCCCTGTTTGCCTCACCGTTCGGTCCAGAGATTCGTCCGTCTCCTGGCCAGAAGGAGATCTCGAGCGCCGAACCTTTTCCTCGTGCAGCCTGGGGAGATAGATAAATGATACCAAGGCTCTGCGAGTTCAGGGAGACCTTGCAAATCACACACTGATATAATTAGAAGGGAGAGGTTTCGGACGGATATACTGTAGGCTATAGACATCTATACAAAAGGGAGATAAAGTAGAAATACTGGAGGTTAGATACAGTGCAGGTAGATTGCCTATAGTGCGGATAAATTATAAGTGGTTAGAGCAAACGGAAGCCCATAGATAAATCACTCGCTGGAGGAACCTTGTAGTCCAGCATCAGAGGAACAGCTCTCTCTTTTCCCCCCCTGTGTGCGTGCCTGTTTCGATCTAACAAACTTTCTGCTGTCTGCCTTTTCGCCTTACACAGTGACTCAGCTACAGACAACTTTAGCCTCTGTCCAGGAACTTCTCGTTCAACAGCAGCAGAAAATCCAAGAGCTCACCCAAGAACTAGCTGCCTCTAAGGTATTCCCCCTGTCCATCCTTGCAATAAGTCCTCAAAATAGCCTGCAGACCAAATTTATACTAGCCCTCCTGCCTCAAGATGTGGCAGTAGCCTCTGGATTGTTTAAAAAAAAAGGGTGTGTGTGTGTGTTAAATGATTATTATTTATTTAATTTATTTAATTTATTTTATTGATTATTAAATTATTATTAATTAATTTAATTTATTAAATACATTCATGGAGGGCTAGAAGTCTTCCAGTGGCTATTAGCCATCTTGGAGACCAGACAGGGTACTTATAAGATAGGCCAGGTTGCAAATGTTTTCTGGGAGCTTCTAGCCCTATTTCCTTGGAGCAAGGTTGGAAGGAGGGAGAGACAGAAACTGGAGAGAAGCAGTAAGAGGTTAGTGCATTCTTGCTGGTGTGTTGTGAACGCAGCACCTCAAGGAGAGGTTCCTGTGCTCAAAATGTACCTGGAAGCCGTAACCTCTGTGAGTTCAGAGCCCTCCCTCTAGGGCAGGGCTCTCCAACCTTGGGTCCCCAGATGTTGCTGGACTACAGCTCCCAGAACCCCTTGCCATTAGCCATGCTGGCTGTGTATGCTGGGGAGCTGTAGGCCAGCAACATCTGGGAACCCAAGGTTGGAGAGCCCTGCCCTAGAGACTAAGGAAGTAAGAGGATGTGGCAGCCAGGTTCCAATCAAAACAGGGGCCCACCCTGCAAGAAGTAGCTGCTGTTGGGATTAAGGAAGTAGAAGGATGTGGCAGCCAGGTTCTACACAAAACAGCCCTCCCTCCAAGAAGTAGTTGCTGTTAGGGACTCAGGAGTAAAAAGGATGTGGCAGCCAGGTTCTACACGATGCAGTGAGCCCTCCCTCCAAGGAGTGGCTGCTATTCAGGACTAAGATCGTGGCAGCCAGCTTCCACACCCACCAGGGATACCAGCACTGTAGGGGGAAATGTTATTAAAATACGAGCTATGTAATGAGCTTTGATTTGCAGAACAACCCCCCCCAAAGCTTTTTACCTGTTGCACGGAGGCCCCCAGTGATTTTGAAGTATCCCACAAAAAGGGGGGACCCCCCTCCCCTGCTGTCCTAGACAGTAGGGAAGCCCAGAGCACAGGAAAGCAAAGCCAACCTCCCGTGCCTGTTCATTTGTCACCGTTCTCTGCTTTGGCTTTCTTTGGGAGCTGAAAGTCTTGCTGGTGACCTGGGGCCAGCCAGGAAATTGGGAAACTCTCCCGTTTGTGACTGAAGTGTTGTTAATATTAAGAGCACATGTCGTGCTTTGAGAAGAGAAAAGATCATGGTGCTTTGGTGGTTTTTGTGTGTGTGGGGGGTGGCTTTCAGAAGTCGTCCCCCCCCCTTTTAAGTTATCCTCTTAAAATGGTAGCACTCACTGCTGTGTGATCAAAACCACATCTGTGTGTATACACAAAGGAAAGTCTTTTCTGAGCCCGTAAACTGTAGAGTTTAAAAAAAAATATAGCAGAGTTTTCTCAGCTGCGATGTAAGTTTTTATATCTGCTTTTCAAACTCCTACTGGCATGCTGTAAAATATTAAAAAGAGTGGCTTTAAGTAATTAAAAGAAAAAGCTACATTAAATTTAAAAAAGGGGTGTGTGTGGAGGCAAATCTCCGGGTTTGAATTTTCTACCACTTGTTTTGTGTCTGTGTGTTTAAAAGAGACGGGCTTAAAAAGGCCCAGATGTCAGGTTTTATTTCTTAAATCCTCCAGCATCTGGCACCATATGTGTTTTGGAAATTCGAATCCCTTTGCAGGCCGGTGAGTGGAAATCGCTCTCTTGTTAATGTGCTTCTGGAGCTTTCAAAGGGCTCGGAGAGAGCCAAAACGGTGGCTCCTGGATTCTCGCTGCCTCGGAGGCTCGGGGAATGGCGGTGTCCCGGGGGACCACATCTGTTCCTGGGATTGTCAGCCGAGTCTTGCCACTGCCGGGAGCGTGGGCTGAAGAGGGTGCCTGCTGCCAATCCAGCCTTAGCTGGGAAGTGCTTCCAAACAAGATGGTCTGAGCTGAGTTTTAAAGAGCCCATCCAAGTATTACAATAGGCACGGGCGGACTTTAGGTTTCCAAGACCTACTTCTAGAACTCTTGGGGAACCGGAGCCGGGTGCAAAGTAGTGACTGAAGGTGGGGGGGGGGGTAGTTAGATGGGCCAGAGTGTGGGGCCATTTGCCTATTGCATCTCATGACAACCTGCATACACAAGTACAAGTCTACACTGGAGTTACTACAGACCAGAGATTCCAACATCTTGATTCCTTGCCCTGCAAATAACTTTTGTGTTGTTGCTACTGTTAAGTGGAGTCAGAAATCCTTGCTGATCTACTGCAAATCATCCTGAGATTGACCAGTAGATTATTATTTAGAGTTATTTCTATACTGCTCCATATCTAGGCAGATTCCAGAGTGCTGAACAATAGAAAGATAAAACAGATAAAATAATAAAAACAGTGCATTAAAAACAGGATAACATTTAAAATCATGGCTGGTCAAGCAAGGAAGGCTTCCCAGAACAAAGATGTCTTCAGCAGGTGCCGAAAACAACAGTGTCGGAGCCTGCCTGACCTCCAGAGGCAGGGAGTTCCATAGGAAGGGGCCACCACTCTGAAGGCTCTTCTCCGGGTGGACTCCAATCGGGCCGTAGGTCCATGTGGAACCATAAGGAGAATGTCCTCCAAGACCTCAGTGGAGGTCTTGGAGTGGCAGGTTGGTAAGGGAGAAGGAGCGCTCTCAGGTACTGCGAATCTACTGCAAATCATCCTGGGATCGACAAGTAGATCCCAAATTCTACCTTCTCCCAAACCCTCTATTATATGGAATGAAATGGTCGACATCTAGACACCTGCTTCAGGCTGTAGGTCAAGAGCGGGGAACCTCTTTCAGGGCCGAATTCCATTGTGGAGAAGCTCTCAGGGGCCGCATTCCAGTGGTTCATGATGCCAGAAGCAAAAGGGGCAGGACCAAAATACCAGAATATTGTAGCTTAAAGCTCTTCCAGCATGATCCAGTGTGGCTGCCCGTAACCCTCTGAACCCAGAGGGTTACGGGCATCCTATAGAGGGCAGGAGGAGCGCGGAGGCAAGGATTGCCTCAGTGCTTCCCTTGCCCTCCAAAACACTTGGCTGTCCGTCTCGCTGGAAGCACTGCCAGGATTCCTCGTAGGACAGCGGTGCCTCGCTCTGCCCCGCCCCAGCTCCGAAGTCGGTCTTCTGTCTTCGGAGCCACAGCTGGCGTGGAAAGAACCGCGCCAGCTGCGGGGGAGGGTGCTTCAGCCCGGAGTGTTCTCCTGAGGCCGGAGCTGGGTCTCCCAACTTTTCCTATGGCCGTCTAGACAGCATCTGCCAACCATGGGGTTGCGCTCTTACTGGCAGAAATTATGCTTTAGGAGAGGCATTTCAGGCCAGTGGCTCACGCTGGCTCAGCTTGTCTGAGCGTGGAAAGCTAAGCAGGGTCAGGCCTGGTTATTACTTGGATGGGAGACCCCTCCTCTAGTTTCCTGCATTGAGCAGGGGGTTGGACTCAATGGCCTTGTAGGCTCCTTCCAACTCTGTGATCTATGACATCTAGGAAAGTCCCTGAGTGACAAGCAAGCGCCGGCTGAGCCGCCACCAAGCCCGAGTCTTCCAGCTGAGGAGACCTGTCCATATCAGTCTCCAGCACCTCACACACACACACCTGTCCATATCATCACACACCTGTCCATATCACACACCTGTCCATATCACACACCTGTCCATATCAGTCTCCAGCACCTCACACACACACACCCTGTTCCCTAGGCAATGGGAAGCCTGGCGGAACTGAACCGTTCAGGCCCCTGATTCCCCAAAGCTGGGCCCAGCTCCACACCACCTCTCCCCCCCCCCCCCCGAGTGCCTGGCTGACCTATGATCTATGAAACCTATGAAACCCTTTTTGAATGGCAGTGGGGGAACCACGCAAAAGCTGGGAAGCTACCAAACGATTGGTGATTGGGGAACAGGGGCGTGGCCATATGAGGAACCGGGGGGGGGGGAGGTTTGGCCTGAGGCTGTTCACCCCTGCTGTAGGTTTTTTGGGAGGGGGTGTATTTTTTAATGTTCCCACTATATTAAAGCAGACATGAGAATTGCCCTGCAGGGTCAGGTGATCTCATCCAGCACCCAAAAGTCTAACCCAGGCGCCTCTGGAAAGCCCAAATGGATTTATTTCATTTATAGCTCACCCTTCCTGCAAGGAGCTCAGGGCGGCCGGCATGGTATTTCCCAACCAATCCCCATTCTCCCCCACCCCCACCCCATTTTCTTCACAACAACCCTCTAAGGTAAGTTAGGCTGAAAAGGTGACTGGCCCATGATCTCCCAGTGAGTTTTGTGACCTAGCTGGGATTTGAACCCGGTTCTCTCCAGTGCTAGCCTGTCACTCTAACTACAACCAGTGGAGGCTGGTGGCTCCAGTGTCAGTGGAGCTGTGTATCCACTCCGGATTTTAGTCTGCACTTTAAAGGAGCTATCCACAGCCTTGCTGACATTGGAGCCAGCAGCCTCTACGGATTACAACACCACACTGGCTTCCAAAGGTCTGACTAGTCCTGCAGTAGCCACTTGCCTGATCCTCTATATTTTAAAGCCGTCAAAGGAAATAGACATCCTCACATCCAGTGGCAGCGAGTTCCACAGATTAACCATGTAATTTGAAGTGGCATGGTCCACTGTAGCCCACCACCTTATTCTGTGCATTGGTGTAGGTTGGCTCTTTGGCCTTCGATAAAAGAGGAACAGCCACCCTGGGGCACTGAATTGAGGCCAGTCCAGTCCTGATCCAACACTCTTGTCCCCTTAGCGCATTCCAGTTGTTGGGGAAACCATTTGCTCGCGGTATTTAACATTCGCTTGAAAGGCCCGTTCAAAAGGGTCCGTCCGTCGCTGGAAACACTTCGGGAGGGTTTTAAAGTCACAGGGAGAATTATTTGCAGTGACCTCTCCTGACTTCGTCCATCTGTGACTGTCACCTCTTCTTTGCACCCTAGGCCACGACATCCACAAACTGGATCCTCGAGTCTCAGAATATCAACGAGTTGAAGTCGGAAATCTATTCGCTAAAAGGACTGCTTTTAAACAGGTGGGAACTGAGAGCGGGTGTGGAGTGTAGTGGCATTCCTCAATAATGCAATCCACAGACCCACTGGGGTCTCTCTAACTGGTTCTCTGCAAACCTCTTTTCTCTTCTTTCCTTCCCTCTCCTCACCTGCTGTCCATTATATTCCCCTGCTGTCCATGGTAGCTGCTGATGTTTCCATTTGCTTTTCGGTATATTTTTCCCCCCATTCAACCTTTCCAGCGGCTTAACACAGTACGTGACAAATGGAACAGCTGTATTCATGCTCAGACCCAACCTTTTCTGCGTGTGTGTGTATTTTACCAAAACAAAGAAAGCCATAAAAAAAAGAAGAAACAATTTCCGTACAGAAAATATAATAAATCACTTACGTACAACAGGTGTGTATGTCCATAAGTATATGTAAGTATGTGATAATACAGCTATCAATCGAAGCAGTCCTGTATAAGCTTCAGAAAAGGTGGACCAAATTTCCATATATTTATCCATCCACAGGTGGCATCTAAATACCACCTGTTCGAATATTGAAAGCGTCATTAGGTCCTCAATCCATTGTGTTATAGGAAGTGGGTGTTTATCTTTCCAGTGTTGTAGTATCAGTCTTTTAGCGGTCAAAGGGGCGCGGAAAATCCACTGGTGTTGTCCTTGTGTTAAGTTTCATACAGGGGGTGAATAATTTAAAAGAACGTGTGCATCAGTAAATATTAAAGAGCATTCTAATACTAGGTTTACCCATATTATAACCTCCACCCAAGAGAAGAACCAACAAAAGCAACCTATAAAACAGCATTTTCTTCTTTCATTCGTTTTATTTATATCCTGTTTTTCAGCCCAGATTGCTTTCCAAACTAACTTACAATTAAAAAGGTATAACTTATTGGGGATAAGTGGAGGTGTTTGGGCTGGGTGGGGGAAGTGAGTACGGGTGCAGTCCTATGCATGCGTAGGCAGAAAAAAAGTCCCAATAATTCCCAGCATTCTTCAGCCAGCCATGCTGGCTGGAGAATGCTGGGAGTTGTAGGACTTTTCCCCCCTGGGAGTTGTAGGACTTTCCCCCCCTGTCCAAACATGCATAGAATTACACCCTAAATCAGTGTTCTCCAACCTTGGGTCCTCAGATGTTGGGAGTTGTAGGCATGCTGGGAGTTGTAGGCCAGAAACATCTGGGGACCCAAGGTTGGAGAACACTGATATAGACAAATCGGGACGGGTTCAAAAGAAGGCAAGGAAAACAGTCGGCAGTATAGGCTACTAGTCTTAAGAGGAATGGTTGAAGAATCTGGGTATGTTTAGCCTGGAGAGGATATGACTAGGAGGGATGAGGACACAGAGGGCAGTATATCCACTACTGCCGCTGCGCTCCTGTTCTTTCCGCTGCACCATCGGGACCCACCGCTAGTGCAGCGGGGATTTGGCGCTTCCTAAAGTAACCCCCCGGAAATGAGTGGAAACACTCGTTTCCAGATCGGGACAGGTCAGCAGAGCTCCCTTTTGCCTAAATATCAGTAAGAGCTGTCACACAGAAGAGGGCATCGACTTGTTCTCTGCTGACCTCGAGGGCAGAACTAGATCTAATAGGCGTAAGTTCCAGGAGGGTAGATTTCGGTTGAACATTAGGAGAAATGTCTGGACGGTATAAGCAGTTTGACAGTGGAACCAGTTACCAAGGGCGCGTTCTCCCTCACTGGAGGCTGGGCAGCTTTGGATTTCCTACAATGAGCAGGTGGTTGAATTGGAGAGACTGCAAGGGCCCCTGCCAACACTAGGATTCTGTGATTCTCCCTTTGTAGTTTTTCCTTGTGTTACCTTGTTAAATTTCGATCAGTGATTTCCTGCTGGATCAAATGTTTATGGTCCCGGTAACATTTTGAGTGCAACTCAACCAAAGCACTCTTAAAGTCCACTGACTCCAGTTAAGCACGTGGCTAATGTCGAAATCAGTGGGACGTAGCAGTTCTTCACCTGGGGCTGGCTTGTGCCCTTTATGCATCTTGCAATTTTGAGAAAGGCCTGTTGTTCTAAAAAGAAATCTGACATGCGCCAAAAAGTCACTCAGCACTTTCTGAAATGGCTTTTTGAAATTTAATAATGACGACAGCAAGAAAGGAAAGATGGCAGAGAAGGCAGAGGTGTTGGCAGCAACCTGGAGCAGTCGTACATATGAGAGCAATGAGCAGACAGGTGGCAAATCAGAAGGTGTCCTTGCCTCATTCTTGTTATTTAAGATTCTGAGTGAGTATCAGACAACATGATAACCCACACTCAAGGGTTGAGTATGGGTTTTGAGTGTGGGTTGTCATTGAACTATGGGTTGTTGTTGAAACGTCGGTTATTGTGCTGTCTGAACCCAGCTGCACTAACAAGCCATAGCTTGTTAACCACGAACAGCCTATGAAGAGAAGCTGTGGTTTGTTGCTGGGTTGTGAACTGTGGGTTGTTCACCATGTTTTGTTATCTCGGCTGGGTTCAGACAACACGATAACCCATGTTTCAGCAACAACTCATGGTTCAACGATGACCCACACTCGACCCTTGATTGTTGGTTATCATGTTGTCTGAACCCTGACTCTGGGCTGTGTGCAGAGAGAGGTGTGTGTGTGTGTGTGTGGAGACATCAACACAACCCCCGTCACTCCATGCCGTGTATGTATAAAGCTGTTTCTTCTGCAAATCTTCAGTGCGTCACTGCCAGCAGTTGCTCAGTGAGCAGAGCAAGGACAGCCGCTCTCTGTTTGTATGTCCGCACGAGGACATCTTGTCATTAAGAGGAAATTCATTTGTTGGTGGTGCATGCGTGCGTTAATGCAGCTGTGAAGAGAAGTGCGTTTGGAAAATATATTTCTTAAAATAAACAAACAGAGCCAGCCAACACAAGCCCTCCCTTGCGGCAAAGCGGGAGGCCATGACACCGGACCCAAGAAAAGTCTCCAAATTGAATTCCTTGATAGCATTGACGATACTGGTACATAATATTGGGCATGTGCTCGTTTGCATGCAGAGGAGAGAGATGCTTCAGAAGCAGGACACTTTCCAAGGCCAAGGGTGTGTGTGTATGGTGGGGAGCGTAGTTGAGTTTAGGAAATCCTTACCACTTTATAGTAGCCTACCACAGTGACTTTCAAACTGGACTCTGGAAGCTTGATGGGGATTTCTCAGTGAAAAGGTCCATAGAATCCTAGAGCTTGAGGTGGTGGCTTGGAGACCATCTAGTCCAGCCCCCCTCCTCGATGAAGAAAATCCAGAGTGGTTCTCAAACTTGTTTTCCATTCCTCTGTTTTGCCATTCCTATTTGTCTATGCCCTTCTTAAATTGTGGAGCTCGCAATTGGACGCAGTACTCCAGATGACATCAGTCTAGTGCAGAATAAAGTCATATGAACATAGGAAGCTGCCTTATCCTCAGCCTCTACATCAGTGGTTCTCAAACTTTTTTGCCCCAGGCACCCCTTTTACCATATGTCTGAATGTCATTCCCCCCTTTCCAAGATTGTCTGACTTAATCTGTGCCATGCAATAAGGTATGATGTCCTGTAGATTATGTACAATCTGTAGAATTGTAATTTGTAGAAAGATCAGTATTCCAACAGTTTGAGTCTGTGGTCCCAATTCCTCCCCTGAAACTCTAAAATCCCCCCCAGGGGGGGAATTCCCCCCCTGGTTGAGAACCCCTGCTCTGCGTGAAGATCTCAAGTGCCAGAGAACCCACCACCCACCTATGTGATTGAACTGCTTTTACTTTCAAGAAGTTTCTTCCTAATGTTCAACCGAAATCTGCCCTCCTGGAGTTTATGCTCACTACAACTAGTCCTATCCTCTCAGGCAGCAGAGAACAAATCTTTGCCCTCTTCTGCATAATAGCCCTTCCAGTATTTGAAGAGTCCATCTGGTGTTACACACATGCCATCACGCTTCTTTTCTCCAGTCTAAACCCACCCAATTCCTTCAACCTTGTTTTCCATTCCTCTGTTTTGCCATTCCTATTTGTCTATGCCCTTCTTAAATTGTGGAGCTCGCAACTGGACGCAGTACTCCAGAATGACATCAGTCTAGTGCAGAATAAAGTCATATGAACATAGGAAGCTGCCTTATATTGACGGAGTTCAAACAACATGGTAACCCACACTCAAGGGTTGAGTATGGGTTGAGTGCGGGTTGTTGTGGTTGAAACGTGGGTTATCATGTTGTCTGAACCCAGCCGAGATAATGAACCATGGTGAACAACCCACAGTTCACAACACAACACAAACCATGGTTTCTCTTCATGCGTTTGTGGTTAACAAGCCATGGCTTGTTAGCACGGCTGAGTTCAGACAACACGATAACCCATGTTTCAACAACCTGCAGTTCAACAACTCACTCAACCCTTAAGTGTGGGTTATCTTGTTGTCTGAACCCAGTCATTGAGTCATACCTTGGTCCATCTAGCCCAGTATTGTCGACACTGACTGGCAGCAGCGGCTCTCCAGCGTTTCATGCAGGATTCTTTTCTAGCCTGACCTGGAGAAGCCGGGGATCGAACCTGGGACCTTCTGCATGCAAAGCAGGTGCTCTAGCATGAACCAATGAAAAAGCTTTTCTTGTTCTCCAGTGATCCCAGTGTAATAATTAATAGTTAATTGGCCCTGAGACACAATTTTGCATCTGGCTCTGCGCCCAAGCCACTGTTCAGCACTGTGAACTGACCCCAGAGTTCTAGTAAAAAAAACAAACCCACGAAAGCAGATCCCATAAGCCTGAAATCTGCTCATGCCTGCTCTAGACCATGAGGACTAGAAAACTGGCATGCCCTCGTTTGAAAAAGCAGTTCTGGCATCCCAGTCTTGTGTGCTCTTGGAGTAGAGATATGAAGGCTCATTTTTTAAAAAATGGATGAAACCCAGAAATATGGGGGGGGGGGAGACTGTTTTTTCTATTTTTTTCTAAAAATCCCTGGGAAAGAAACAGAACAAAATGGTTTCCCCCAAAATTTTCTGGGGTTCTCCCTCATTTTTTCAGGTTTTTCTATCTCTCTAGGCCTTCACATCTCTATCCTGGGGTAACGATCCTCTCACAGCAAGGCAGCCTTATCCTTTAACCTGCCTCTAGATTTGTTACAGTGCCACCAGTATCCTTGCCTGCCCGTGCATCCATAGCTGAACATCATAATTAGCTTTTTCAGGTCTTGGGGCGTGGTAGGGTGGACCCCCAATGGTGCTTGGCATGGAATTCAAGCGACACGACACACAAGGAAAGTGGAATGGGGAGGGAAGAGGGGGGGGAAATCTTTCAGCAGGGTTGGTGGAAAACCCTTTATAAAAAGAAAGCTGATCTTGTTTCTCCTCTTTCCCACAGGAGGCAGTTTCCTCCCTCGCCGTCAGCCCCCAAAATCCCGTCGTGGCAGATCCCGGTCAAGCCTTCCTCGCCCTCCAACGCCGTCACCAACAACCACAACACCAGCAGCGACATCTCGCCGGTCAGCAACGAGTCCAACTCCTCGTCGCCCATCAAGGAGAACCACAGTCCCGAAGGGTCAAAGGTCAGCTGCCACCTGCTGGGGCCCGAGGAAGAGGGGGAGGCAGTGATCGACCTCAAGGACCAGGTAAGGATGGAGGTGCAAGGGGAGGAGGAGAAGCGGGAGGACAAAGGAAACGAGGAGGAGGAAGAGGAGGAGGAGGACGACGAAGATGACGTCAGCCACGTGGACGAAGAGGAGTGCTTGGACGTCCAGACAGAGGACCGGCGGGGAGGCGACGGGCAGATCAACGAGCAGGTGGAGAAGCTACGGCGGCCTGAGGGGGCCAGCAACGAGAATGAGATTGACTAGCACGACTGAGGTGGCGTCTCCTGCCCCCCCCCCTCCCCACACCCCTTGGCCATTCCCCATTCCCTGGGCCTCCCTTTGCCCTCCGTCTCACCTCCGTGATTCACCACGAGTAGCATTGTGTGACCTAGTGAGCCAAAAGCGACCCTTGGGCCAACCTCGGCCTCGAGCAGCCGTCCTCGCGGTGGCCTCCCCCTCTCCCCGCCACGGCCACCCCCTCTCACTTCCCACCTCCAATAGGGGCGGGACCGTGGCTAGAGAATCGGGCCTCCTTGCTAGCAATGCACACCCAAATATCAAGCTGTGGAACAATGGGGTTTCTGCCCTCGGAGTAAACCCCTCCAAACCACCAGCGTGACACCCCCATCTCTCCCCGGCAGCCAGCCCCACCCCCCCTTAATCAGCTCACATTCTCGAATCTTCCCACCCACCCAGCCTTTAAGGAATGCAAATATTCTTGTGTGATTCAGGATCCTCTGTTTCCACCCCATGTTTCGTTTCCGGAGGAAGAGATGCCTTGCTGGAAGGCCTCTTGCCTCTCTTTGCCCAACCCCTCTATTTCCGTGTCTTGGGAACAAAAGGATGTGCACTGTTTAGCTGGTCCACTCTTGTAACTGGTTGTTGACAACTTGATTTGCTGGGGGCCATTCTGAGGACAGCTGGGCCGCTGCCAAGCCCCGCCCCTCTTCAAGTGTCCTCTGCCTCCGTATCCCGAAGGCTTAGCAGTGCTCTTTTCTCTCCTTCGTTCATACCCTTCTTCTCTACTACTTCCTTTCGTTCGGCCTCCCGTTCTTCCCAGCTGCTCAAAACGTTCGTTTTAGCAAGGGGGGGAGATGGAGAGAGGGGATCCCAACAAGCCGGAGAGGCGGCCAAATCTCGTTGGAGCCACCAAGTTGCTAACACCCTGTAGCAAACACCTGTGGTTGAAATGATTTTCCTCGCAGGGGGAAAGGAAGCCAATCCACTTTACACCCTCTCTCTCTCTCTCCCTCTCTTCTTCCACGTTCCAGTTTTAGGGCCGCAACATGGCCGCTAGCCTCGGTGGTTGAGTTCTAAGTTGCTGGGCCCTGTCAGATTGAAAGGACACATTTGCACTTCAGTCTGTCAATTCACAATCCTTCTCCAAACAAAAACGTAATTGTGGAGGCCCCGATTCTCGCACCACACCTGTTTCTCTCTCTCCCTCTCCCAGCAGCCACCGTTCCCACCCACCCCCTCCTGCCCTCTCACATTTTGCCTTATTGGGGGGAGAAACGGCAACAAACCACTGGTTTTTTTTAGAAGCCTCTCGTTTGCGGCGTTGTATTCTCGGCTGTTCCAGCAGTGTCCAGTGTCTGTTCACTTCATTAAAAAAAGGAAAAAAAGAGTCTCGAATCCTGTAACATCTCGAGTCTCTCACTGCTCCTTGTCCTCGGCGAGAGGAAAAGCGAAACGTGCTCGTCTGTGTGATCATGTATAGAATTCAGCTATAAAATATGATTGTATATAATTGTAATAAATATGAATTACCACTACTTAATGCCAGGCAGTGGCTGCTACGGCGTGGTTTCCTTCTCTTCCTTTTTTTTTGCAGTTGTCTGCCTGTTTTCAGTTGGGACAAGGGGTTAGTAATGGAGAGAATCACTTAGGGATTCCAGAACTGAAGCCTCCTCCTCTTCTTTTTTAAAGGGTGTAGTTCATTGCCGATAAATCTTATAAAAAGTTAAGTGATTTCTGTTCAAACCACTTTGGTTCCATACTCACTTATGCAGCAGCTTAGATAATGAAGGCCAAATTACACATACATTTGGTATCTCCTCACAAAGGTACTTTTAGCTGTGTTTGCAGTCCGAACTGTTATTCTGTTAAAATGATCTATCCTCTCTTCTTACAGAGCTATCCTACGGCCGCTACACAGCATCTAGATGGCCATAGGATTTTCCGGTTTCCCAGTTCCGAGGTCGGAAAGGCGCCTAGACGGCCAAAAGCAGCCATCTAACTGCTTTGCAGAGCAGGAGCAGCGCAGAGGCGACCTTCGCGTCCGCACTCTTCCTGCCCTCGCATAGGATACCAGAATCCTCCCAAGTTCGGAGGGTTACGGGCATCGCCATAGGACTGCACCATAAACGATTTGCCTCCTCTTCTTACTGGATTAGTGAAGAGGTGCGATACGTGCTCTTTAAAGAAGAATCGGTGCCCTCACCCCAACTCTTGTTTCGGACACGGGTGGAGAACCTCCAGCCTGCGGACCTAATCTGGGCCACAGAAGTTTCCCACCTGGCCTGTGGAGACGTGGGCCCCCCCCGGGGCCCCCCCCCCCCTCTCCAAGACCCACCCCAGAGTCTACCGGGTGGGGTGGAGAGGAACTCCCATTGTTATCTCTGATCTGTGAGAAATAAGAATATAAGGAATGTGTGATAATGAGAATGCAGCAAAGTGTTCTTCGTTCACTTCTTATCATCACATGCAACACAGAATTAACTTATAGGACTCACCGCAGCAGGAAGTGTGGTTGTGGCCCAACGAATTAGATGGCTTTAATAAAGACATAGGCAGTTTCATGATAGCTGAGTTTCATGACGGTCTGCAGGATTGTATGTGCAGGCTGCAATTACCTGGGAGGACAGATAAAACACAAAAGTGGTACGTTTCCTGAGAATTTCAAAATTTACTTTAAATACAACAAGTTTCTAGTCCTTATGGTAGTGAAAATATTCTCCTGCTGAGATCACAGAGGCCAGAGGGGCGGCTGATAAGATTTGAAGTGGGACTGAGGTCTCTGTGCCTGCATGCCTCTTCTCACAGCTTAACAAACCCAATGATAAATGATGAGAAATACATTAAAAAAAAAAAAAAAAACCCTGTAGAATAAATAATGCTAATTTACTGGTTTGAATCGGTTATATTTAGGAACCACGGAATTGTCTAGCATATTATTGTGTATTCTGACTGGAAGTGCTTTCCAGGGACTCCTATCCCCATGCTAATTGATCTTTTAAACTGGAGAGGCAAAGCTTGAACTTGAACTTCTGCAGGCGAAGAAAGTGCCCGACCACTGAGATCCAGGGCTGGCGTCAACGGTGGCACGGCCGGGTACTGCCCAAGGGCCCACACCCCAGCAGGGTCACTGACAAGAGCCCCCTGGAGTTGTTCCTCCTTTGCCCCATTGAAACCTGCATGTCCGCTTGCCTCTTGCTCCAGCCCAGACCGGTGGTGGAGAGAAGAGGAGCAGGAGATGCTGCGGCCTGGTTGCTCCTGCCTCTCCGCCTGT
>JAHFWL010000144.1:0-70077 GCA_021292165.1 Shinisaurus crocodilurus
ACCTACACAGGGCAACAAACTCTTGCAGGTCCCACTTCTGTAGTTACAGCTGCTTCTTCCTGGGTAGGACAGTCAGTACCATATTCAGCCCCATCCTAGCCAGAGGACATAGCCCTGCCATCATCCTCTGATTCAGAGGATGAGTCCCTGGAAGAGACTCCGTCTCCCCAGCCTTGCCAAATTCTAAAACTGCAGAATCAGATGATGGCCCTTTAACAGTCCAGCCAGCTCTCCCAGGAAGGTCTTGTCCGCCTATATAAGCCCTCAGTAGTTGACTTTAGCTCCCTGCTGAGGCAACATCCTATTGTCCCAGGATGGAGCTCCAGGCAGAAGAAGCTACTTGGAGCTATCCAAGGTCCTGTTTTAATCTGTCCTGGCGAAGAGTGGGGGCAAGCTAACAAGCCCCTCCCCTCCCACATGTCACCTTCCCCTTGTTCACAGCCCTTCACAATTTGTAGGGCAAATTTTTGAAATGGAGAGTTTCCTCCTAGTCATGGAAGTTGTAGTTTGACCCTAAATCACTCCTATATGTTATATTAATTGCGTAGCATGAAGCCTGCATCTATTCTTTTTTTTACTTTAGAGTAATGTGTATGGCCTTTATTCAGACTGGAACTAAGGTGCAACAGGAGGTGATGGAACCGTCTCCCCACCCACCTCATTTACTTCTGGAAATTCCACCCCCACCTAGTGTGGGGAATTTAAAAGTGGGGGGAGCTCCCATTGACCCCAATGGAGGTTCTTTTTTTAAAAAAAAAACTGCACTGGGGGGGGGGGAAGGCAAAATTTCAGGGAGTGGATCATGGGGACAGTTTAATCCTCCCCTCCCAGTGCACAGTCCTAATCCAAATTGGGATCATGCAAACTTACTCAAGCAGTGGTGGGGAGCCTCTCTTAGCTGGAGGGTGTGAATTAATTTGGGAGAAGCTCTGGGGCAAGGGCTTCTTTCCAGGGGGGGGCAAAAATACAAGGGATGCCAGCATATTGCAAGTAACTAAACCTTAGGAGAGGTATCGGTCTTTTAGAATTGGGGTGGGGGGGGACCTGCACAAAAGCTGGGACACACCACAGAACCATCAGTGGCTGGGGGGGTGGAATGGTGGTGCTGGGGGAGCTCAGTAAAGCCAGCTTTGGCTGCTGGGCTCAAGGATCTCCACCCCTGCTCTAAAGCAGAGAAGAATAGGCTCAACTACACATGAGGCAACTACTGTAACGTGTAGGTTGACCCATTGAATCCTGATTATGCAGGGGTCTAAATTGTACAGGGAGCTTCCACAAGTGGAGGAGACTCCCCACTGCAGATGTTCACCCTCCGACTCCTGAAGTGCTGCACAGGAGGGGAAGGTGATCTGAATGAGGGGCTTGCGAGCTCCCCCACACATAACACACACCCTGTGCTCATCATCCTCAGTTGTGTGGGGAAAGAAAATTCCTGAAGAGGGCATTGCCTGTTTCTCTATGGTGATGCCTCTATTAATCAAGGCTAGTGTACACTAGACTTTGCTCACAGGGCTACCCTGTTCCTCTTCCCGCCTTCCACCCCCCAGCTAATAATATGCTCCAGTACAGCCTTCCCTTACCTGGCACCCTCCAGATGTGTTGAACTACAACTCCCAGCATCTCCAGCCAGCTGGGATCCCAGGATGCTGGGAGTCGTAGTCCAGCACATCTGGAGGGCACCAGGTGGCGGAAGGCTGCTCCAGTGGATTTTAGATGGTTTTGTACTACGATCTTGCTTTCTCGTATAACAGGGTGACATGTTGCTCCTCACTAGCTAGTGTTCTGGATCAGGCCTGTAGCTAGGGAGGCCAGCCCCCCCTAAATTTTCTCTGCCTATTTTTTTAAATAAACAATTAAAAAACAGTTTACAATTTTGTCTTTAAAAGGCCTGCAAACCAGATGAACTGCCCCCCCTCCCCGAACTTTTAGGCTGACTACGGGCCTGTTCTAGATGCCTTGTGTCCCTTCTCCTTCTCCAGGAAGGCGTCCTTTGTCTCGATTTCCTGTACGAAGGGATTGTTTGTTTTTTGGTCCCGCGGTTGACTCTAGGCTAGTGAGGACCCTCCCACATCCTGAGCCAGTGTCTGAGAAGGGAACTGCCTTGCTGTTAGCTGCCGAAGTCTGCAAAGAGCGAAGGTGTTTGGTTCCTATGCTTCAAACGGAGACAGCCATGGCAACTGAGGGCTCCCCTGGGGATCCTGCGGCAGCCACCTGTCCCATCTGCCAGGAGTCCTTCAAAGACCCAGTCACGATAGACTGCGGCACGATTTCTGCCGAGCCTGCCTCACAGGGCGCTGGGCAGAGCCTGAGACGGATGCTTCCTGCCCTCGCTGCGGAGAAACGGCTCAGCAAAGGAACTTCAGGCCAAACCGGCAGCTGGCAATCTTGTCGAGCCGGCCAAGAAACTCCAGGAGGGCAAAAAAGAGGAGGGCAAGAAGGGAGAGTGTGAGGGGCACCAGGAGCCCCTGAAGCCGTTCTGCAAGGAGGATCAAGCCCCTGGTCTCGTTGGTGTGCGATAGATCCAAGGAGCACTGGGATCATAAAGTGGTCCCTGTGGAGGAAGCTGCCCAACTGTGCAAGGTAGGAAATCAAGGGTTAAGTGTATTGTATATATGGGCTAACTGTTTTAGTTGTTCGGATATTTTTATAAAATATAGGGTTTTATAAAACCCTAAAATAATAATAATAATAATAATAATAATAATAATAATAATAATAATAATAATAATAATAATAATAATAATACAACCACGAAAACAGTCTATATGTGTGCTGCACTTAACCCTTGAAATTGTAAACAGAAGACTAACATACTATATTATTTTTTAAGATAGGAAATGTTAACATTTTTTTTGAGTTGGGTTCCCTGCACGTTGACTCTTATAAAAGTTTATCGTGTGTCTACTATAGCTTCACTCTGCAGCACAGCGCCCCTCCATTTCACAGGGCGTGTCCCTCCCCCCTTTTAACGCGATTCTGAAAGGTACGAACTCCCCCCTTCCTCGAAATTGGAATATGCAGTGCTTTTATTCGTTCAGCCTCACTTATGTAACCATCTTTCCACGTGAGCAGAGCAAGCCAAGATCAGCGGTTGCTTCCTCATACCGGCGAGATCAGCGGAAGGCCATCAACAGTGTGTTTCGTTGCCTATGGCAGAGAGAGAAAAAACATTGAGAGAGAGAGGAGAGAGAGGAGAGAGAGAGAGACCCTTTTCTACCCGGAGGACTTTTGGTGCCTCCTAAGCTTTAAAATGGATTGAGGAAGCTAGAAAGAGTAATAATTCACTCTAACCCAGTGAGGTCTCTGCCATTGAGTGTTTGTTGGCTGTTCAGTATCTGCAGTGAGGCAGGAACCCACCCACCCGACGAAGTAGCAAGCATCTTATTGCTGGCTGGGGGTGATGGGAGTTGTAGTCCAATACATCTGGATAAATACTGTAGTGGCTCACAGGATCAAAGCTCTGGTGCATTTTTACAGGGAGGCTGGTGACTCCTATTTCGGTGGGGCTCCTTTTCCATTGCAGGTTTTTCTTTTATTTGGAGCTTCGTAGGAACTATCCATGGTGCTCCATGGTGGTGAACCTATTTTGGGGATGGAGTTCAGCACCATGGATAACTCCAGTAAAGCTCCAACTAAAACCTGCAATGGAAAAGGAGCCCCACTGAATTAGGAGTCACCAGCCTCTCAGGGGCGATGGCATAATCTACCCCACCCGTCACCCCAGGTTCCCTGTGCTTAGCTGCAATCCTCACAGTAGCTGGGGGGGGGGGTAGTGTGGAAAACAGGGATGGATTTCCCCAGCAACAATATATAGTTGTAGGCTATGCCTCTTGTACAAATTATTCTGGGGTGGCTTGGTCTTGAATGGGCAAATAAGTCTTGCTAGCTTTAAAAAAACAGAAAAGACTCACTTCAGGTGGAGATGAGAACTTCTAGAACTGGCTTGTTGAAATGAGTCAACACAGCTGCCTGCATTTTTGGACTCCTGGGGGGAGGGTGGCTATGGTCATGATGAGCACCTGCACTTCCAATTTACCACTACACCAGTATCTGGAGCTCTACAAAGGAGACATGCTCCAACAGAAAGGTTGTGAAATGGTTAATACCCACTAGGCATTTTTCCCCTTCTCTACACCTTTCCCGTCTTCCTGTTCTCCTACAGATCACACAAGTGGAAGCCACGGAGACTCCACCAGCCTCATTCCCATCATCCACGAACGTGGGAGAGGAGGCCATGTGCCCCATCTGCCTGGAGTGTCTGACGAAACCGCTTACTTTGGATTGTCGCCACAACTTCTGTGAAGGATGCATCACTGACTACTGTAGGACATGGGAAGAAATTGGGGACTTGACATGTCCTGTCTGTAAAGCCCAGATCCAGGCAGGGAGCTTGCAGCCAAACTGGCAGCTGGCAAATATAGTCGAGAAGATCAAACTCCTTCAATTAGACCCAGCAAAAGAGACCGTGTGTATGAAACATAATAAGGAATTCAGCCTGTACTGCAAAGAGGATGGAGAGCTGCTGTGTGCAGTTTGTACAAAATCCCCTGAAGAGCACAGGTCACATACTTTGCTTCACCTGGAAGAGGCTGCCCAGGAATGCAAGGTAAGAAATAATCTAAATTTTTGGCAGTGAAATCCTTTGTAGTGTTTAATATCTGGAAAAGGCTTATTTGTTAACTTGTAATGATTGGTAAACAATCTCTTCATTTAATATTCCTGTATGGGTTGTTTTGGAGTCAAATTAGATAGATAGATAGATAGATAGATAGATAGATAGATAGATTAAAGAATAGCTCCACTAACAATTTTAGCAGCGAGACAGACTTGGCCTCTTGTCAGCTGCAGTTTGATCCATATTCTGATGCTAAATTAATTTTATGGGAGAATCCAGTTTTGAAAATAGAGAGTTGGTTGAAAGCCTTTGCTCATATAAATGTTGTTCTTGGAAAATCTGTGATAGTAGTGGATGTCTGTGCCCTTTTAAATTATGTCCCTGTGATGTGGGGATTAACAAATGGACAAGAGTGGATCCTGAGAGCCCTTATGGCTGCAAAGAGACTTACGGTATACTTCAAACTTGGAAGGATAAACACCCACCAGTTGTTACTCAATGGACTTGAGGCCTTACTGCTCTTGCTATGTTTGAGCATATCTCCTACAACCGTCAAAGTCATATCAATGCTTATTTAAATATATGGACTGCTTATATTAATGTATATATTTGAAATGGAAATGTTAATCCTTCCCCCTCCCTTGTGTTATCTTTTTTCTTTTCCCTATATCAAGGGAGATGTTAACAGTGGCGGACCTACCTTTTTGGGGCCCTGACGCTTGAACTGTTATGGGGGGCCCTTTGCAACCAGCAACGAGGTCTGGATAACCACTGTTCTCTTCTTCAATGGGGTTGTTCCATGACAGATCACCACAATTAAAAAAAAATATTAACCACTACATCTCAGATTTTGATTAAAATTGCTGTACTGGATTATCTCGCATATCAAAGTCGCTATGTGAATAAAAAATTCCTATGCCTTATAGTTTTTGAGTTATGGGGGGATGAAAATTAGGGAACTGTTATATACATGCATGATGCATCATAGAATGATGTAATAAATGTTAATAGTGTTTTAAATTATAATTATTTTATATTAAATATATTTAGAATGAAACATCCTTAATTTGAACATTTTTTCATTTACAGCTAGACTACATGATACTTTAATAACCTTTTAATTTCTATTTTAACTATAATTTTGTATTTACACTATATTATTAATATTATTTTTTTTAAACCCTTCTCATACAGTCGAGGCACTTCTCCTGCTCCTGCACTGCAGAAGGCCAGGCGGCTGTGGCTCTGGGACCACTCCCACCCATGGCTTCACCAGGCTTGCGCGGGAGAACTTCCCCCGGTGCTGGCGACTCCTGCTGGAGCTCATAGCCAAGCCAGCCAGCCTTACCCACCCAGGCTGGAGGTGTGCCCGAGCATCGCAGCCCCCACGCATGTCCGGGGAAAAGGCAGTGCCCAGCCTGGTGCCGCAGCTTTGCCTGTGGGTGCTTCGTGGGGACGACGAGACATCCACTGCGCACAGGAGGCCCCTGCCCGGCCGCTGCCCCCTGCCAGCACAGCTTCCCCAGCCCACCTTGCAGCCCCCCGCGCTGACCAAGAGCACGGTGCTGCCCGGCCCCTTCCTCGCTCGATAGGCGGGCCCTTCCTGCCTTCAGCATGGGGAGTCGCCATTGCAGTGGCCTGGCTTGCAGGGTCATTGTAAGCAAGGCGCGCAAGAGCCTGTGGGCGAAGAAGCGGCTCTTCGCGCCCTGCATGTTCTCCACAGAACACAGCCTCCACATCCCGCACTGGGCTCCTCCAGGGCGGGCTGAGAGCCGCCTTGGCAGGGCAGATCCCCAGGAGGGCCAGCCCTGTCCGGAGCAGGTAGACTTGAGCAGCTGCCGCAGCCTTAACCACCCACAGCTTCCTGCACGGAGTAGACCCTAAATTTTTAAGCAATGTGGACTAGAGTCGCTTCTGGGGCCCCTCTGGGATTAGGGGCCCTGAAGCTTAAGTTTCATTAGTTTCATAGTAGATCTGCCCCTGGATGTTAATGATTACTGTATATATGTTTCATGATATTAATTTCCCTCCCTCTTCTGATTGCTTTTTTGTTTGTTTCTTTGTTGTTACTGTTGTGTTATAAAAAAATATTTTTTTTAAAAAAATAATTTTAAATAAATGATCTAGAGCCACTTCACACATTCAGCTGCCAGTCATCACGTAGGCAGGGTGGAAGGTGGTGGTGGGGCAGCTAGTCCTCTCCCCCCACATCTCTGAACTAATCTCTGGCTTTGACACTGTGACCTGAGATTAGGAAGTGAGCTATGAACCCTCAATATGATACTCTTTTCATACTGCTTTGGGCCTGAGAAGATGGCCCCATCAGAAAACCTGTAACAGGAGGCTCTATCCAACATGGATCAAGGCTGTGGCCCCTGAGACCACCCCCAGTGCACTGTCCTGGAGGAAAGGTACAGGGAAGCACCATAATCTTGTGTTTTCTCCACAGATTAAGATTCAGGAGCGTGTACATCATCTGAGAAAAGTGCTGGGGGAAGTAATGAAGCTGGAGGCCCAAGAAGAGGCCAAAACAGCCCAGTGGAAGGTAAGATGTTTTATATATATACCATATATATATATATATATATATATATATATATATATATATATGATGTGGGGGGGTGAGTGTGTTTTTTAATATATATATATATATATATATATATATATACACCACCACACACACACACACTCACCCCCCCCCCACATCATATCTCATATATCAGATTGATTCAAAACTAGTAAAGCAGCACAGACAAATCACATGTAGTTACTAGTCCTGGTGTTAACTGAGATGTAACCAGATGGATAACAGGGGAAATTATTTTTGCTGTTCAATGCATCTTAATTTGAATGTAGATTAAACTTTATATTTCTTGTTGTTGCCTTTCTAAGATAGGGCAGGTAATATACTGAAATAGTAAACCACCATGCTCTCATCCAGCTAAAGAAATGTTGAACTGACATGTTGAATGATACGAAATGTTGAATGATATGCATTTTCAGGTGTAATCCTATGCATGTTTAGACAGAAAAAAAAGGCTGGCTGGGGCATGCTGGGAGTTGTAGGCCTTTTTCTGTCTAAGCATGCATAGGATTGAACCCTTAATTGATAATTTATTATATTTGCATAAAGTTACCTAAGAAAAAGACAAGAGTTCTGAAGCAAAAAAAAAAGAAAAAGGCATACTTCCTGTGTTTTTTGTTTTTGTTTTTATGATGCACACATCTCAGAGCTGGCATCATAAGAGGCATTTAATCCTCTTATTAAGGATTAAATAATAAGGGGTGGGCAGAAGGTGGATCGGGATCTACTGGTAGATCTCTAGGTGATTTTTCAGAAGATTGGCAAGGCTTTCTTACTCCCAATTGTCTAAGGATAGCAACAGTTAAAGATGCCCTTCACTCTAAATTAGACTGCTGCAACAAAAGCATGCTGCCTGGGAAGTATGGGAGTGGTAGCCCCAAAGCATCTAGAGGGCACCATGTTGGGGAAGG
Organism: Shinisaurus crocodilurus; assembly: GCA_021292165.1. Classification (NCBI taxonomy): domain Eukaryota; kingdom Metazoa; phylum Chordata; class Lepidosauria; order Squamata; family Shinisauridae; genus Shinisaurus; species Shinisaurus crocodilurus. Next base: position 8,111 of record JAHFWL010000144.1, read on the forward strand.
TTGTTATTAGCCATCATTTTAAATTGTGAAGTGCTTTGAGTGTCTTGGCAGACAGGCAGCATATAAACTTAAAGGATTTATATTCATTTATTTATTATATTATTCATTATTACATTTATATCCTGCCTTTTTTCCTCTTGCAAGGGCCCAAGGTGGCTTACGTGGTGGTCCTCCTCTGCATTTTATCCTCACAACAACCCTGTGAGGTAGGTTAGGCTGAGAGTCAGTGACTGGCCCAAAGTCACCCAGTGAGCTTCATGGTCGAATGGGGAATAGAACCCGGATCTCCCAAGTCCCCAGCCCAATGCTATAACCACTACGCTACACTGGCTCCCCCCCCCAAAAAAAAATCCCCCGAAGCCTGCTAATATTGGGGGCAAGCTGCCCGTCATGACCTGTTGCCCAGTATTGCATTCTGTTTATGTCCCCGACAGGAGAAAGTGGAGAAATGCAGGGCAGTTATTGTCTTGGGGTTCAAGAGGTGCCACCAGGCGACAGATGTGGAGAAGCAACTGCTCCTGGAGAAGCTCCAAGAGGAAGAACAGGAGACACTGGAGAAGCTGCAAAATAATGAGGCCTTTCTGCGAGAGCAGCGTGCAGACCTGCAAAACCTGGTCTTGGAGACAGAATGCTATTGCCAGCAGCCGCCTGCTTCCTTGCTCAAGGTGAGATTACCTAGGGCGTGGCTCCTGTGTTTTCTCGAACAGTTGTATAGAAGAGGGGGATTTTTGGCTTGTCATGCAGGACCGATATGGTACCACGAGTTGTTGATGGGGAATTGATGAATGGATAAATAACACAGCTGCACTTGGTCCTACTTAAACTCTACATGCTACTTAAAAAAATAAAAGAGAGATTAAACTCTGCATTGTGGGGGATCACACTCATGACACTGTGCCCAAAAAATAATGAACTCCTGCACCCAGGTAATCCAATTCTGCAACAAGAAAAGTTGAATACTGCAGCATCAATGAAGCCAGGCCAACTTGAATAATTTCTCTTGTTCTGCATAATTTATTCTGCAAGATGGACTGTTTTGCATCCATTTAACTAGTAATGGAGACAAGAAAGAAGCTCTGAGGCCACTAAAACCCTGGAAATCTAATGGGATTTTTGCAATACATTGCCACATCTCACATTTCCCAGCCATAAGGGCTAGAGGCATGCTTTTAAAAATATGTATTTTTAAGAAAGTTGATTCCCAGAAGCTGAATTCTGTGCTCAATGCTATATTTTGTGCTTTTTCATAACATAGACACAGCTACCTCACAGAGTTGTTGTGAGGATAAAATGGAGAGGAGGAGGATGATTATGTAAGCCACCTTGGGTTCCTTGCAGGAAAAAAGACGGGGTATAAATATAATAAATAAATAAATAAATTGTAATTCTGATGTGCCATGTTATGTCTGATCAAGTCTGGGAGACAGAGCTTTGAATAATATCTTGGAAGGCTGCTGCAACAAGCATGACATTTATCCACTTTTTCTCTACAAAGCCACGAGAGCTAGATGCATGTGCATTAGAAGGGGAGGGGGGATGAGGAGGAAGGAAGGGGAAAGAAAGTAAAGGAAGGAGGAAAGGGGAAAGGAAGAAAGAAAACTACTACTATGTGGGCAAGTTTAAGGCAATGGTCATTTCAGGCATATCAAAGAGGCATAGCTAAATGACTTTCTGAACCAAAGTTTTCTTTTGACCTATTACTGTCAGGAAGTTGATCTGGGGGAAAGGGCACATTACGAGAAACACTCTTGCTCAATAAGTTTCATGTCCCAGGCAGGTCAAAACCACAAAAGACATGTTGGGAAATTTCTATAGACCTTGTCACCCACTATGGATTGCCGTGTCGTGCGAACCCAGTCAATAAGAGAAGTTGATAAATAGGCATGGAAGTAAGGGGGACAGGCTAGTAAACATGGAATTGCTTACCTGTCAAGTTTTGGTTTAATACTTTGGTATAGATAGGATTTTATTTAATTACTTTGTTCCCTTCTTGGGCAAAAAAAAAAAAAAAGTGATTAATTTGAGGATAAATTTAATTCATTCCCACACCTTTTTCTGTTTCAAATTGTACTTCCTCTTTTCTGAAATACAGTTTAATAGAGAAGGGAGGGGGGAAAGAGGAAGTAAGAAGAACAGTGCCTCTGAGCACATACGGAAAGAAATTGTTCATTAAAAATGAAAATCAATTTTAATGCTTTAAACAATTTTAGAATTGGTATCACTAGGAAAAAAAACTTATTAAAGGCTTTCATGCATTGTTCAGGTTTAATGGTTCTATAAGGTTGAGTTTCATTTTTGCAAATGCAAAGAGGCAAGACAGCGGTGAGGTGGTTCCTCTTCTCTATCTTGCTGGAGAACAGGAAGTTGGGGGCGGGGGGGGGGGGGAGAATGGACAAACCTGAACTTTAAACCTGCTTGACTCTGGTAGTCCCACACAATTTTCTTTCTTCTTTCAAATGTGGGTTGTTATCGTTGTTGTTGTTTTTTAAAAAAATAGTGTAAATAGTAATCAAAGTAGTCTCTTTAGACAGCTTAACTGCTTAACAGAATGATCCTATGGCCCCTTGGCAACATCTAGGGGGGGGGGGATAGGATACTTTGGATTCCCAGATCTGAGGTTGGAAACAGAGCTCCGACCTCGGAGGTGGGGATCCGCACTTGGATTGCCCTCCACTCGCAGCCGGCGGCGTGGAAAGAACCGCACCGGCTGCTTCTCTGGGGTTGGAAAAACAACCTCGGAGAATGGGTTTGGTGGGGCAGGGCGGGGCGGGGAGGAGACTGGGTCCAAGAGGATATGCCATATCCTGGCAGCGCTCCAGCCCTCAGCCCCTCCAAAATGCCACAGGGCTGAAATCAGCTGTCTGGCTGCATTGAAGAATGGGAGGTACGGGGAGGTGAGGATCCCCTCCGCCGCTCCTCTTGCTTTGCAGAGGATGCTCATCCTTGCCTCCCCACCTCTTGCTTTGCAGAAGATGCTCCTAAGCCTCCGAATTACTTTGCTAACTTCTAAGCACTACCAAAGAAAGGTTAGGGTTTGTTGTTGTTTTTTCTGTTGCAGGATTAATGAAGCAAGTTCAATCAAGAAAAAGTCATGACCACCAGAATAAAGACATCTACATTATATGTTTCATGTTTTGTGTGTTTGGTATGTTACATTAATATGGCCATTTCATTGTTTTATTTTGATATTCTCTTTCCAAATTAAAAAAGAAGCATTACAATGATAGTATTACAGATCATCTGGATGTTTATGCTGTGTCTGTTTTCTCCCTCTAGGGTGTGAAAAACACCTTGACAAGGTCAGTATTTCATGCACCTTTCATGCAGTCCAATCCTACTCAGAAGTAAGTTTCACTAAATTCAATGGGGCTTACTCCCAAGTAAATGTGCACAGGATTGCAGCTTTTCAGCACAATCCTATGCATTTTTATTTGGAAGTACGGTAGGTCCCACTGTTGTCAATGGGGCTCGCTCCCTTTAACTGTGCTTAAAATTCCCACTTTTGTCTCTTTCGTGTCCTTACCTGAAGGGTTACAAGGCAGCATATTAAGCTTCTGTGGGATCATTGGTAGACATGCAAAGGTTTCCCCAGATTTGTTACTTTATTGTTTTGTGCGTTTCATTCCTGAATTCCAATTTAACTAGGAGAATTTCAAAAATAAATTTGATAAGAACGTAAAAAGAGCCCTGCTGGATCAGACCAAAGGCCTATCTATCCAGCATTGTTTCCATGGTGGCCAACCAGATGCCTGTGGGAAGCTCACAAGCAGGACATGAGTGTGTAACAGTACCCTCCCACCCATGTTCCCCAGCAACTGGCTTACAGAGGCATCTTGCCTCTGATCTTGGAGGCAGCATATAGCATATGACTAGTAGCCATTGATTTGCCTTATCTCAATGACTCTGTCTACTCTTTTAAAGCCATCAAGTTGGTGGCTGTGTCACTCATCTTGCAGTAGGAAATTACATACTTTACCTGCACACTGTGTGAACAAGTAGTTTCTTTTATCTGCCCTGAATCTCCCACTGTTCAGCTCCATTGGATGGCCCTGGGTTCTAGTATTATGAAAGGGGGGGGGGGGAAATGTCTCTGTTCACTTTCTCCATGCATAACTTTATACACCACTGTCATGCCCCCACTGCCTTACTCATTTTTTTCTAAACTAAAGAGCCCCAAATGCTGTAAACGTTCCTTATAGGGCAGAAGTCCAGAGCCTCTTTCAGCCTGAGGACCAAATTCCATTTTGGAGAAGCTCTTGGGGGCTGCATCCCAGCGATGGGCAGGGCAAAAGGCGATGGGCCAAATATACCAGCATATTTTAACTTAAAGCTCTTACAGCCAGTGACTCAGACTTAGGAGAGGCATTTCAACCTTTCAGAATGGTGGTGGTGGTGGACTGTAGAAAGGCCGGGAAACCACAAAAACCATCAGTGGTTGGGGGGAAGCGGGTGGGGACAGACAAAGCCATAAGACTTGGAAGGGTCATCTAGTTCACCCTTGCCAGTGCAAGAAATCCGTTGCTACAATATCCTGATAGGTGGCCATCCAGCCTCTAACACTGGTGCCGTGTACACCCCAGGAGTGAACGGGTGTTGCCGCAGGAGCCACAGCCCGTATCGATTGATCTGCAAGCCTCGTATGATGTCCCCGGGTTGACGGAGTCACTCCGAAGGTTCAGAGGTAAGTGAGAGACGATGCAAAAAGCTACACTTGGCATGTGAGCCCGGCGGCAGAGGGGATTGCATCTTCTCAGGGGGGAGGCTGGTGTGACTCCTATTTGGGCGGGCCTCCTTTTCCATTACAGGTTTTATTTGGAGCTTCATAGGAGCTATCCATGTTGCTGAACTCCATCCCCAAAATAGGTTCACCACCTATTTTGGATAGCGCCTATGACGCTCCAAATAAAACCTGCAAAACCTGTGATGGGAAAAGGAGCCCCAAATGTAACCCCTCAAATGGGTTTGGAGGGGAGAGGCTTACAATGGTCAGGGGAGGGTCTTCTTTCCTCCCTTCCCAATTTGCCAAGCCCTGACTGGGTGAGGCCAACACACTCCAAGGGGGTTCCCACCCAATTCCTCCAGTCAGAAATGATTCTGGAGATGCTGTTCTGGGGAAAGCTGCTTCACCAGAAAAGCTTCTGGTGGTCATCAAATGTTTAACAAGACCCTACCCCTCAGCCCATGCTGAGGGGTACACCCCTGGTACGTGACTGCTGGCTTTAGTCCAGGACTGTGAACTTTAAATCAGGTAATTGTGCTACACACACACACACAGAGGTTCCCTACAGGCAACAACGCTGGGAAGGGACAAGGCTGGAGTACCACGTCTTGCCATTTTGTTTGAACTGGCCAATCAGGGCCAGCCAGGAAGAGGCCTTTGCACCTCCTCCCTGACCCCTGCAGTAATAGGGCCTTGCGGCCACTTGCCCATGTTCTGTGCATTTCAGGCATCGTTGGTTGCCTTCAGGGAAGGAGTAGCACTTTCTCCCCTTTTTGTACAGGTCTAGTCAGCTTTTCCAAATCTTGGGTATCCAGATGATGATGGATTATAACTGCCTATTACCTCCAATCATTGGCAGGGGTGATGGGGATTGTAGTCCACCAACAACTTGAGACCCAAGATTGGAAAATGCTTTTGCCTACTCTGCGCTACATGCTGAGGCTGAGTTCTGTAACTCTTTGCATTTTTATTGTACTGTTTTATTCAGTAGGTGACGCCACTGGCAAGGTCAGCATGGGCTGAGGGGTAGGGTCTTGTTAAACATTTGATGACCACCAGAAGCTTTTCTGGTGAAGCAGCTTTCCCCAGAACAGCATCTCCAGAATCATTTCTGACTGGAGGAATTGGGTGGGAACCCCCTTGGAGTGTGTTGGCCTCACCCAGTCAGGGCTTGGCAAATTGGGAAGGGAGGAAAGAAGACCCTCCCCTGACCATTGTAAGCCTCTCCCCTCCAAACCCATTTGAGGGGTTAAATAGAGCCAAACTAGTCTCCCCTCCCCAAATTTTCCACTTGTGCGTTGGGTAGCAAATTGGGGTTGGCCTAGATGTGTGGGGTTGGCCTAGATGTGTTACTGTCAGTGTCAAACTAGACATGAAGTGAGAATTCCATGACTGGAGCTCCCAATGTGTTGCATCTAGGCTTAGTCATGCTTAAAGTGGACCCATTGAAATCAATGGAGACAAGTTAGTCATGATTTCAGTGGGTCTATGCTAAGCATGACTAACACTGGATCCAGGCCAATATCGTTTTCTTTTGCTAAAAGAAATATTTTTCTGTGTGCTAAATAAGCAAAAACCTTTTTATTTAAACAGGTGTTTGGCCAATAGGGATGATTTGTTTTCTCTGTTGCTCTGTTAACCTGTATTTTAATTTATTGATATTGTAACTGGCTGCTTTTTCAAAAAGCCCTTGTTTGATTTTTAGATGGTTTTATGTTATGTTACTTATTAAAATGTGGATTTTACTGTTAGCGCCCTGGACTATTTTTTTTTATGGGAAAGGCAAAGTACAAATGAGATAAATAGCTGGGAACTGGTGAAAAGGGGGAAAATTGCATATGATTTGCATTAATTTGATGGCTACCATGTGAAAACAAAATGCTAAATTTCATGCAAATCAGGGACTCCATAGACCCAAGGGTTCCCAACCTTTTTGGACCCATGGGCATAATTTGAGAAATTGTTGTGGAGCACCACCACAAAATGCCTGCCATGGAGGCTTGGCTAGTCACAAAAGACAACTAATCTACCCAAGAAACTGAGTACAGGGCAGAGTCTTGGTCTGAACCCTAAATGTCAAACCACATATTTGACAGTATTAAAATACCCATTTTCTAGAAGGAAAGCTGGTGATATTCAGAGAAATTCATTCTCTCTCTCTCTCTCTCTCTCTCTCTCTCTCTCTCACACACACACACACACACACACACACACGCACACACCAGGTTCACACGATCACCACAGCTCACCATAGTTCATTTAAGCCACAACGAGCTGAGGTGCCCACAGGTGCCATCCTGAATATTCAGTCCTGAATATTCAATATGTGACCGCAGCTTATGTTGTCCAAAGGAAGGTGTTGGCCTCACCTCGCCTCTCACTGTACTAGAGCTGAGAACGAGGCCTGGAGCAATAGGCATCTTCCAAAGGACCATGGGTAACGCGAGGGTTAAACAGTCTTTGCCGAACCCATGGCCTGTTTTAGGGTTATGTGAAGGTTGTTTAACCCTGGCATAATTCACGATCCCCAGGTTCAGATGACATGACAAGCCACAGTTGCAGCTTGAATATTCAGGATGGCTGCTGGCACGCACTGCAACCCACCATGGCTTTAAAAAGCTTAAATAAGCTATGTTAGGTTGTTTGATCATTCAAACCAGCCCATAAACACACACACACACTGCATCAGCCAGTTTGCCCTGTTCCTTTACTTTTTTCAGAATGTCTCTGGAGCCCCAGATGTGTCTGGGCTTCCGTGATGGCTGGTGATTGGAAACTGGAGCTTGCCTCCCAAGGGTTATGGTTGTTGTTTTTAATGCAAAAACTTTCAAAACAAAGTCAGGAGGGGCAGTGCTCGCTTCGGCAGCACATATACAAAGTCAGGAGGGGCAGGGGGCCTTGGGAGGGGTCTGCAGGCGCCAGAGTGTCTGCGGACACTAATGTTGGGGACACCAGCCATAGACTTTTCTGTACAATCTGTACTATTTAGCATGTCTGCAGCAATGTTGAAGCAATGTCTGTTTCCGCTTGCAGTACCTGTGACCCTGGACCCTGACTCAGCAAATCCCTACCTGTGCCTTTCCATGGACCTGCTCAGTGTCCATGTAGGGGATCAGAAGCAAGATGTGCCCAAGAGCCCAGCCCGCTTTGAGACGTGCACCTGCCTGCTGGGCCGTGAACGGTTCACATCTGGCCAGCACTACTGGGAAGTCTCAAAGGCCTGTGGCTTACGCTGGCTCAGCTTGTCTGAGTGTGGAAAGCTAAGCAGGGTCAGGCCTGGTTATTACTTGGATGGGAGACCCCTCCTCTAGTTTCCTGCATTGAGCAGGGGGTTGGACTCGATAGCCTTGTAGGCTCCTTCCAACTCTATGATCTATGAAATCTATGTGTGGAGGAGAAGATCAACTGGACGCTAGGCGTGTGCAGAGAATCTGTGAGCCGCCAAGGCATCTTCATACCTTCCCCAGAGATCGGGTTCTGGGCGGTATGGCTGAGGAACGGCAGTGAGTATGCTGGCCTCACCTCGCCTCTCACTGTACTAGAGCTGAGAACGAGGCCTGGAGCAATAGGCATCTTCCTGGACTACGATGCAGGAGAAATCTCCTTCTACAATGCCGATAATGGATCCCACATCTTTACCTTTGCAGACTCCTTCTCGGGGCCCCTTCGGCCTTACTTCTTCCCTGGAGTGCGAGCAGGGGGCCTCAATGATGCTCCACTCGTCATCCGACCAGCCTGCCAGGCAGCAGAATAATCACATCCTTCCCACCAGTGAGACCTTTTTGTGGTAAAATATAATTCAGTATATGATTTCTATAAAGTTCTATCTCACATAATGAAATGTAACACAATGTAACACTATGATGCTAATACAAAGGGCCTCTAAGGGGCCTCTTGATTTCTTATGACCTGTTGAAGTAAACCTGTGTCTAACAGTTACCGTATATACTCGAGTATAAGCCGAGTCTTTCAGCACATTTTTTGTGCTGAAAAATGCCCCCCCCCTTGGCTTATACTCGGGTCAGCGCCCACCTAGGACCCCCCCGCCACCCCCAGACACCCCCCCGCTGCCGAAAATGCCCCCCCGCGGCCGAAGCTCCAACTCCCATCAGCCTCCTGATGCCTCAATTACCGTAATGTATGTTATTTTATTGGTATCTACCGTATCTTTAGTTTTTAAATTTAAATTTTTTAAATTTACCGTAATTTTTAAATTTACCTGTACCTGTAGCTGCTGCATTTCCCACCCTAGGCTTATACTGGAGTCAATAAGTTTTCCCAGTTTTTTGGGGGTGAAATTAGGGGCCTCAGTTTATATTTCAGTCGGCTTATACTCGAGTATATACGGGTAATTGGTATGGCGATAAGGAGAAGTTACTTTAAAGAAATGTTAATTTTGGAAGTTGGCTGAACATTACAGGCTTACAGGGATACTAAGGCAATTAACAAAAGGTGTGAACCATCCTTCCTTAGTTTGTGTCTTTCACTCCCTAAACTCCTCAGTACACACATGTCAATTAATTGTTATTTACTGCTTGAAAGAGAAACCAGATATTGTAAAAGCATAAATCTGCCACAGTAGAAAGAAACAATTAGCTCACATTATAGAATTTGTTAACACGCATGCGCGAAAGTAAGACGCTTGTAGAAAGTATAAAAATGCTTGTATTTCTAATGGTCGGGGTCTCACTCTGCTTTGGAGTGGAACCATACAGCGCTGTATTTGAATAAAGGAATTCTTTTTACCCGCTCTGGTTGATTTATTGGGCCATAAGTCAGCTGGAAAACGAACCAAGGAAGTGGCTTAACTTCCTTACCACATTTTCAAGGAACTAACTATGGAACTTGCTGGATACAGGCAATGTTATATACACCAAAGGGTCAGATATGCCTTAAAAGCAAGAATAAGCAAGGGTGGTGGTGGTAGGGAATTAGTTCCTAACATGGCTTTGCAATAGATCAAGCTCTGTAGGCTGCTGTTACTACCAGTCTCCTGACTTTTCCCAGTTTTCGGGGGGGGGGATGTGGTTGGGGTGTTTGTGCAAAGTTGGTTGCAGCAATGCTGGGGAGAGGGTGACTTAACTCTTTCCGGCTGTCAGGGCCCAGCTTCAATGTTGCAGTGGGCCTTATAGTTTTTAGCCAGAATCTGATCAGAAGTGGCTTCTCCTTACAGACTTTAAATCCATTGGGAGATCTGATTAGAAACAGATTCAAACAAAAAGTTTTGGAAGGATGTTGGCGCCCAGTCTGACATAGCCTCTCTTACATCCTCTAGAATGGCTAGGTGGTTGGCAGGCACCAAACATCAGCATCAATGTGAAGGGTATTTTTTATTCCACATGTTAATGGAACATTGAAAAGCTTTTACTCGACTGCGCTTTGAACAAATGGACTGTATGCTGAAATTCGGTAGATTTCATGGTATACCGGTCCATGAGAGATTGTGCGTTTGTGGGAAACCAGTTTTGGAGGATCTAGCACCTTATATTCTCGAATGTCAATTGTATGCTGACATTAGAGTTCGTTACTTGAATCCCTTTTTTAAAAAGATGGAATTTTGGGATACAAAGAGATAACTGGGGTTTCTGTTGCAGGGAACCAATTAGTATATATGTGGAGAAAGCCAACCTAAGCCCCCTGCCTGACACACACACACTCACCAAGGAGGGGGGAAGGAGACCCGGGGGGGGGGGAGACAACCAGTCTCCACAGATGCCAAAGGGGACAAACAACATCTACATGGAATCACCCCAGGGGGGAAGGCAGGAAGCATCACCAGGTTTGTCAATGCTCTTGCATATCAGCCCCATCTACATAAGACTTGAATACCTCTCCAGGGCAGACGCTTCGGCACCCCTAAGAAATGGCCACTCAACACCATAGGATGGGACCATTAAGCAAGTGGCTTCAAAGGGACCTCATCCCACGGTGGGGCGGGAGGCGTCACCCCACCTGACCCAAAAGGCCACCCCTCAGGGAGGGTGTCAACCCACCTGATCACGGAGGGAGGGGCTACCTGAAACACCAAGGTATAAAACACCCTGCACAAGGGAACTTTTCTCTGGACCTGTTCAGCAATCTTGCCATGCCTGCAGGGCCGGATTAAGCTAGGGGCTGTTGGAGCGGAAGCTCCAGGCCCCTAACAGAAAATAGGCCCAGGGAGCCTTGCGCTGCCACTGCCGTCCTTTCCTGCCCTGGCAGGCTCGGGGCAGGCGCCATCCGCGAGGGAGGGAAGCAGGCACGGGAGGAGCCACGGCCACAGCTTCATGGAGAGAGCCAGGTAGAGGACGGACCCTCTCCGGCTTCTTCCTTCTTCCTCCTTCCCCTCCTCCTCCCCCTCCTCCCTCCTCCTCCTGTGTCTTGGGGACTCGTCCGGCGTCGGATTTCCCTTTCGTTTTGCTGGCCCCTCCTCTTCATCTCGGCCGTGAGTGACAGGCGGCAAAGCCCCGGGAGAAACCCGGCCTCGTCGTCAGCAGCTGCAACTTCAAGCGCGTCAAGCTGCTCTCGCTGAGCTCGAGCAGTTGTGTGGGCAACGAGGACTCCTAGTCCCAAATGTCCCTCCTGAAAGCTGTTTGAGCTGCTCGGAGGGGACGAGGGGTGGGGGGGAGTGAGAGTGCTCCAGGTACCGTACCCGCCTCCAGCCCTTCCACGTTATTAAACTCAACTGGGCGCTGCAAAAGGCAAATTTCTCCCCTTCGTTTTGACATTCCACCCGCTGCCTTTGGGCAACTAATTTCCCCGCAGGTTAACTTGCCTTATAGAACTGTGGGGTTCTTCAAACACCGCTCTGAGGGCCAAACCACACACTTAATTACCGCTGAAAGCGCCCGCGGCCTCGATTCGGATTGGGAGGGGGGGCGGGGGCGTTTAAGTGTTTCCCCTCCCGCCGCCCTCCAAGTTTATCCATTTACGTCTCCCTCTCTTTTTGCCTCAGTTTCCCTCAATGTTTGTCCATTTTCCCTGAGGGAAACCGAGGCAAAAAGGAAAGCAAGGCTGGCACAAAATGCCCCCCCCCACACGCAGACACTTCCGTTCTCTTTCTCCTGTTTCAGCTTCCCCCAAAGCACCTTCCTTCCTGCCTCAGTTTCCCTCAAAGTTTGCATACAGTTTCCCTCAAAGTTCGAGGGGAAACAAGCAAAAAAGAAAGGCAGGCAGGCAGGCACAAAGTGGGTCCCCCCCCCTTCTATTCCCTTTCTCCTTCCATTTCTGCCTCAGCTTCCTTCAAAGTACTCTCCCTCCTTCCCGGCATCTGCCTCAGTTTCCCTCAGAGTGCCCTCTTTCCTGCCTGCCCACCTGTTTCCCATACAGGCGCTGCTGCCTTTTCACATTTATTTTATTTATTTATTTATTTTATTTGTTATATTTATACCCCACCTTTTTTCCTGCAAGGAACCCAAAGCGACTTACATAGTCCTCCTCCTCCTCCTCCATTTTATCCTCACAACAACCCTGTGAGGTAGGTTAGGCTGAGAGTCAGGGACTCTTTTATAATGTATTTCAGTTTACCCCACACAAAGCACTCACACACACAGAGCAGCCAGACAAAAGCAAAACACGCTTATAATTTGTAGGTAGCCTTTTATAATGTATTTCAATTTTAGACAGCAAAAAAGGTAGTACATTCTTATTTTTTAAACCCACTTTTGCCATCGAAATAAAATTCCATCCTCCATTTAATCATTATTTATTTATTTATTTATTGCATTTATACCCCGCTCTTCAGCCAGAAAAGGCTCTCAGAGTGGCTTACACAGATTAATAATAAGACATTCCCTGCCCTCAGGCTCACAATCTAAAAGACATGACACAAAAGGAAAAGGGATTGGGAGGGAGGAGGAAGAATGCCAAACTCAGGCACCAATATAATGTTTGGCATTCTTCCTCCTCCCCCCCAATCCCTTTTCCTTTTGTGTCACGTCTTTTAGATTGTGAGCCTGAGGGTAGGGAATGTCTTATTATTACCGGTAATCTGTGTAAACCGCTCTGAGAGCCTTTTCTGGCTGAAGAGCGGGTATAAATGGAATAAATAAATAAATAAATCATTAATTTCTACCCACTTTTGCCATCAAAATAACATTCCATCCTCCATTTAATCACTTGTTAACATTATAATTAATTTATAATAACTTTCCATTTAAGAAAAAAAAATTCACCCCTATCAAGTGAAAAAAAATGACCCAGGTCCTTTTTTTTTTACTTGATCCATTCGTTCTTTTTTTTTTTTTAAACTATAGTCCGGTCCCCCAACAGTCTGAGAGACAATGAACTGGCCCCCTGTTTAAAAAGTTTGAGGACCCCTGTTGTAATCCTTACATCAACCCTGTAAGGCAGGTCAATAGCATTCTCTCCATACAGCACGTGGGGGGGGGGGGGGGGCAGCTGAGTAAGAGCTCGGTTCGTGTACATTGTTGCCTAACAGTCTGCATAATTCCCGAAGGGGTGGGCTGTGTTAGTCTATTGCAGCAAGAACAACAAGAGAGTCTTGTGGTACCCTAAAGACCAACACATTCATTCTGACATAAGCTTTCACGGACACTGCCCACTTCCATCAGGTTTTATTGAGTTAACAAGCTTATTGTTTACAAAAAAAGAAATATTTTCAATAAGTTTCTGTTTTGGCACTTTAATGGTAATTAAAATATTTAATTTGTTTTAATATAAAATTGCGTCTTCATTTTATTTATTTCCATAAAAAGAGTGGAAGACCGCCAACCTGGTCTTCTGCGCGGGTTCAATACTAAGGGGGTAGCGAGTCCTGGGGGCGGGCCTTCTCCGAGGTCCCCCAGCGACTATCACCCTTAGCCTAGAACAAAGGGATAACTTATAGCCACAAAAGTATCTTTTATAAAACAAGTTTATTTACAAAATGACCGTCACAAACCCAGACACACGCCAGCAATACAGCTTATCAGTACAGCACAAAGTAGCAAGCAAGAAATCTCAAGGACACCGTGATTTCAGGGCTCTCAGCTAGTTAGTTCAGCTCGGGCTCCAGCAGAGGCCCGGTCAACCGCATGCTGCTAGCTGGGTTCCCGGCGGAGGTCCGGTCTACCCAAGCGGCTAGCTGGGTTCCCGGCGGAGGTCCGGTCTACCCAAGCGGCTAGTGAGTGATTTCAGCTTGGTTGCCCGGGGGTCCGGTCAACCCAAGCGGCCAGTGATTTCAGCTTGGTTTCCCGGGGGTCCGGTCAACCCAAGCGGCCAGTGATTTCAGCTTGGTTTCCCGGGGGTCCGGTCAACCCAAGCGGCCAGTGATTTCAGCTAGCTGGAGTACGCCGGGTGTTGCTACCCGGGGTTGCCGATCCCTTCGTTCCCTTACCCCAAGCATGGGGCAAGACTGCTGATCAGATCCAACAACTCAGTTCCCTTGCGCAGGGTGTTTTATACCTTGGGTTTCAGGTAGCCCCTTCCCTCTGCAATCAGGTGGGTGGCCAATCAGGTGGGTTGCCACCCTCCTCAGGTGGGCGGCCAATCAGGTGGGTTGCCACCCTCCTCAGGTGGGTGGGGTCCCCTTGAAGCCACCTGCTTAATGGTCCCATCCTGTGGTGTTGAATGGCCCTTTCTTATGGGTGCCGAAATGTCTGCTCTCGCAACGTATTCAAGTCTTATGTAGATGGGGCTGATATACGAGAGCATTGACGAACCTGGGGATGCTTCCTGCCTTCCCCCCTGGGGTGATTCTATGCAGATGTTGTTTGTCCCTGTTGGTCTCTGTGGAGACTGGCTGTCTCTGCCCCCTGGGTCTCCTTCCCCCCTCCTTGGTGTGTGTGTGTGTGTGTCAGAAAGGGGTTTTAGGTTGGCTTTCTCCACAAAAAGGCCCACCAAAATCCTCAGCACCAGGCCCATAATGCTCTTAATCCGGCCCTGCATGCCTGGGATAAGGGAACGAAGGATCAGCAACCCCGGGTAGCAGAATTCGGCGCGCTCCAGCTAGCTGGAATCACTGGCCGCTTGGGTTGACCGGACCCCCGGGAAACCAAGCTGAAATCACTCACAAGCCTCTTGGGTTGACCGGACCCCCGGGAAACCAAGCTGAAATCACTCACAAGCCGCTTGGGTAGACCGGGCCTCCACCGGGAACCCAGCTAGCCGCTTGGGTAGACCGGGCCTCCGCCAGGAACCCAGCTAGCCGCTTGGGTAGACCGGGCCTCCGCCGGGAACCCAGCTAGCCGCTTGGGTAGACCGGGCCTCCGCCGGGAACCCAGCTAGCAGCGTGCGGTTGACCGGGCCTCTGCCGGGACCCGAGCTAAACTAACTAGCTGAGAGCCCTGAAATCACGTTGTCCTTGAGACTTTTGCTTGCTACTTTGTACCGTACTGATAAGCTGTATTGCTGGCGTGGGTCTGAGGTTGTGAAGGTAATTTTGTAAATAAACTTGTTTTCTAAAAGATACTTTTGTGGCTATAAGTTATCCCTTTGTTCTAGGCTAAGGCGAGGCGCTGGGGACCTCGGAGAAGGCCCGCCCCCAGGACTCGCTACCCCCTTAGCATTGAACCCGCGCAGAAGACCAGGTTGGCGGTCTTCCACTATATAGTATTGAGGGTTGCCTCTTTTGCGGTAAGGGCTGCAAAATCCTGTGGCTTACGCTGGCTCAGCTTGTCTGAGTGTGGAAAGCTAAGCAGGGTCAAGCCTGGTTATTACTTGGATGGGAGACCCCTCCTCTAGTTTCCTGCATTGAGCAGGGGGTTGGACTCGATAGCCTTGTAGGCTCCTTCCAACTCTATGATCTATGAAATCAGGGAGAAATACTTAGACTCCATTGCTGTAAATTGCCAGGGAGATTCCGAAATATGAGAAATGTGATGTAATTTTAAAATGTCATGTATTTTGTAAGTCATGTTTGTTATTCTGGGAACATGTTTTAACTTTAATCATTTGAATTATAAATTTTAACTAGTGATTGTTATATTATATTTTATGTGTATTTATATAACAAGAGTCTTTTCCAGATAATTGGTTAGCTGATTGCCTGTGGATCAAGTTTAATTCTTACCCACCTCAGTAGTAGAAGATGGTGTTGTGTCGGTATAGATACATGCAACTGTTAATTATTTCTTAAGAAAATGTTTTAATTTTAATGATAAAACCCAATTGGTGTTTATTATATTATCATGTACATTTATTTATTTATTTCATTTTTATACCGCCCAATAGCTGAAGCTCTCTGGGCGGTTCACAGCAATTAACAAGACAGTCCCTGCCCGCAGGCTTACAATCTAAAAAGACACGACACACAAGGAAAAAGGAATGGGGAGGGAAGAAGGGGGAATATTAATGAATACTCCTGGCAGGGCTGGTGGAATGGCCCTGCACTCCCTCTCGTCTCCCTCTGCACAGCCTGCTGAAATGGCTGCTGGTGGTGGCAGTTGAGGGAGGAGGAGCCTTCAGAAGGGAGGCCTTTCAGCAGGGCTGGTGTAATTTCTGGTTTTTAAAATTTGTGCTGCTATGGTCTAAGGACTAATGCAATAAACACCCATGACTAGAACCCCAACATCCAACAGAGCCAGGTGTACTTTCTCTGAGGCAATACATCCCTCCCAGTGTCCAGTAGTGCAGTGCTGGCTGGGGCATGCTGGGAGTTGTAGGCCAAAAACATCTGGGGACCCAAGGTTGGAGAACACTGCAGTAGAGCACAGGATACTTGGAAGCTTCCAAGTTCAGAGGCAGCCTTCTAACTGGAGAACAACCCGTTGGATTGTGCCCTAATACTGTTTATAGTAGATCCACACCTTCAGTTATCCTGTAAATCAATCCGGTCATGCATTTCTGGAAACCCCGCGGCCTGCAATTGATTTTGGGAATGGGGGAGGTATAATGAATCCAACCCACCCCCTTTTCCCCCAAGAAAAATCTCTGAACAAATAGCATGCTCAGCATGGCCAGACAACAAAATTTACATCTCAGATTCTATTTTTTCTATTTTAGTGGAAGACCGCCAACCTGGTCTTCTGCGCGGGTTCAATACTAAGGGGGTAGCGAGTCCTGGGGGCGGGCCTTCTCTGAGGTCCCCCAGCGACTATCACCCTTAGCCTAGAACAAAGGGATAACTTATAGCAACAAAAGTATCTTTTATAAAACAAGTTTATTTACAAAATGACCGTCACAAACCCAGACACACACCAGCAATACAGCTTATCAGTACAGCACAAAGTAGCAAGCAAGAAATCTCAAGGACACCGTGATTTCAGGGCTCTCAGCTAGTTCGTTCAGCTCGGGCTCCAGGAGAGGCCCGGTCAACCGCATGCTGCTAGCTAGGTTCCCGGCGGAGGTCCGGTCTACCCAAGCGGCTAGCTGGGTTCCCGGCGGAGGTCCGGTCTACCCAAGCGGCTAGCTGGGTTCCCGGCGGAGGTCCGGTCTACCCAAGCGGCTAGTGAGTGATTTCAGCTTGGTTGCCCGGGGGTCCGGTCAACCCAAGCGGCCAGTGATTTCAGCTTGGTTTCCCGGGGGTCCGGTCAACCCAAGCGGCCAGTGATTTCAGCTAGCTGGAGTACGCCGGGTGTTGCTACCCGGGGTTGCCGATCCCTTCGTTCCCTTACCCCAAGCATGGGGCAAGACTGCTGATCAGGTCCAACAACTCAGTTCCCTTGCGCAGGGTGTTTTATACCTTGGGTTTCAGGTAGCCCCTCCCTCTGCAATCAGGTGGGTGGCCAATCAGGTGGGTTGCCACCCTCCTCAGGTGGGTTGCCACCCTCCTCAGGTGGGTGGCCAATCAGGTGGGTTGCCACCCTCCTCAGGTGGGCGGCCAATCTGGTGGGTTGCCACCCTCCTCAGGTGGGTGGGGTCCCCTTGAAGCCACCTGCTTAATGGTCCCATCCTGTGGTGTTGAATGGCCCTTTCTTATGGGTGCCGAAATGTCTGCTCTCGCAACGTATTCAAGTCTTATGTAGATGGGGCTGATATACGAGAGCATTGACGAACCTGGGGATGCTTCCTGCCTTCCCCCCTGGGGTGATTCTATGCAGATGTTGTTTGTCCCTGTTGGTCTCTGTGGAGACTGGCTGTCTCTGCCCCCTGGGTCTCCTTCCCCCCTCCTTGGTGAGTGTGTGTGTGTGTGTCAGAAAGGGGTTTTAGGTTGGCTTTCTCCACATCTCCCCCCCGGGGAAAAGATGGCATTGGGGTCCCACACCCCAATTTCCCATCGACTTGCCCATCACCTGAGAAAGCCCGGGAGAGTGCATCAGCCAAGACATTGTCCTTACCCTTGATGTGCTCAATTTCGAAGTCAAAGTCTTGCAACGCCAGACTCCACCGTAGGAGTTTTTGGTTGTTGCCCTTGACTCTATCTAACCAGCACAGGGGGGAATGGTCAGTCTGCAGGCGGAACCGTCTCCCCCAGAGGTAGGGGCGCAACTTGGTGATGGCCCACACCACGGCCAGGCACTCTTTCTCAATGGTGGCAAGACTACGTTCTCTGGGCAGGAGCTTCTTGCTCAGGTATGCAACGGGGCGCAGCCCTTCTCCCACCTTCTCCTGTAACAACACCGCCCCCATCCCGGCCTCAGAGGCATCCGTCTGTAGAACGAAGGGGGATTCGAAGTCTGGGGCTTGCAGAATGGGAGCTGCCGTGAGGCAGGCTTTTAACCCGTCGAAAGCGGTCTGGCAAGCCGCGGTCCACTGGACCCTGTTCGGGTGGCGCTTCTTACAAAGATCAGTCAGAGGGGCGGCTAGCTGACTGAAGTGTGGCACAAACTTCCGATAGTACCCTGCAAGTCCCAGAAAAGCCTGCACCTGTTTTTTGGTTGCGGGTTGGGGCCATTTCTGAACCGACTCGGTCTTAGCTTCCATGGGTTTGATGCTCCCCCCTCCGACGCGATGTCCAAGGTACTCAACCTCCCCTAGCCCCACCTGGCACTTCTTTGCTTTCACCGTCAACCCAGCGTCCCGGATCCGCTGGAAGACCCGCCGGACATGCTGCAGATGCTGCTCCCAAGTAGAGCTAAAGATAGCTATGTCGTCCAGATAGGCACAGGCAAATTCTCCCAACCCGTTCAGCATTCCATTCACCAGCCTCTGAAAGGTTGCCGGACCATTCCGGACTCCGAAGGGAAGAGTGGTGAACTGGAATAAACCCAGGTGTGTGACAAAGGCAGACTTGAGCGCAGCATCCGCATCCAGCGGAACTTGCCAATAGCCCTTGGTGAGGTCTAGGGTGGTAATGTACTTGGCCCTCCCTAGCTTCTCCAGCAAGACATCCATGTTGGGGATGGGGTAGGGGTCAGGGACGGTCACCTTGTTGATTTTCCGATAGTCCACACAGAACCGCACCCCCCCCATCCTTTTTGGCCACCAGGACAATCGGGGAGGACCATGGGCTAGAACTAGGGACGATCACCCCTAGGTCTAGCATGGCTTTGACCTCCTCAGCAATGACTTGAGCATGGGGTCCCACCGCCCGGTATGGCAGAGATTGCAGAGGGGGGCTGTCACCCGTTTGAATGGTGTGCTGGATGAGTGGGGTCCGCCCGGGGCGGTCTGAGAACATGGTCCCAAATTCATCCAGCACCCGCTTCATTTGCTCCCGCTGAGCCTCGGACAGGGCGGGTGACAGTGAGATTTCTTCCATTCCCCCACCATCACCCCATTCTCCCAACAGATCCCCATCAGCGAAATCCTTATCATTATGTTCCTTCACACAGCCCAGTCCCGCACCCCGGTCTACATACAATTTCAATATGTTCACATGAAACACTTTACATTTTCCAGGAGTCCCAGCAAAGAGTATTTTGTAGTTGACTGGTCCAAGTTTCTCAACTACAGTCCCCGGACCCTCCCACTTAAGACACAGCTTGTCCGTTTTGAGGGTACGCAGAACCAACACTTTATCACCCACCTCAAAAGTCCGGGCTACTGCGGTTCTATCATACAGTTCCTTTTGCCGCTGCTGGGCTGCCTTCAGATGCTGTTGGGCGGCTTCTCGAACGCTGTGGAGGGTGTCCCGTAGCCGCCGCAGAAAAGTGTGAACCGGCACGGGCGAACTGCCAGCAGCCCCCTCCCATTCCTCCCGCAACAAAGCCAAGGGCCCCCGTAGTTCTCTACCAAACATCAGTTCATTCGGGGAAAACCCGAGGCTTTCCTGCGGAGCATCTCGGTAGGCAAAGAGGAGGTAGGGTAGGGCTTGGTCCCAAGTTCCCGGGTGACGGCTAGCGTACGCCCGGATCATTTCCCCCAAAGTCTGGTTGAAGCGTTCAACCAGTCCGTTGGTCTCGTGGTGGTAAGGCACCGAAGTTACATGGTCAAACCCCCCCCCCCCAGGTCCCACATCTTCTGGAACAGTTTAGACATGAACCCGGTGCCGCAGTCCGACACGACCGTGCGGGGCATTCCTAAGCGGGCAAAGAGAAAGAGCAGAGTCTTAGCCAGGCTGGCTGCAGAGATGGAGGCGAGCGCAAAAGCCTCCGCGTAGTGGGTGGCAAAGTCCACTACCGTCAGTACAAACTTTTTCCCCGTCTTGGTGGGCGGGTTCAGGGGACCCACTATGTCCATAGCAATCCGTTCAAAAGGGATCCCCACCACCGGAAAAGGCTGAAGGGGAGCTCTTGGGTGATCGCGATTGTGTCCCACTCGCTGGCACACATCGCAGGACCGACAGTAAGCCTTAATGTCGGAGGCGATCATGGGCCAGTAGAACCCCTCTGTAATTCGAGCTTGGGTCCGCTTTTGCCCCAGGTGTCCTCCCCATGCCACGTCGTGGGCGAGGTGCAACACGGCGCGCCGGTACCGTTGGGGAACCACCAGTTGCCTCTGCTTGCGCCCCGGTGCCACTTCCCCCTTTGGCTCGAACTCCCGGTACAAAGTTCCATTGTCCCAGATAAATCCTTCCGTGGCAAGGGATACCCCGGGGTCTTGGTTGGCCAGGGCGCGACACTCTCGCAGGGACGGGTCCAGCCGCTGGGCTTCCTTGAATTGGGCTTGTGTCCCAAAGTCTTTAGCCATCTGAGCAAACCCTTCGTCCTTCGGGGGCTCCGCTATGGCCTGATTTTCCCCGGGGTGCCCCGCAGGGGATGGGGTCACCCCGGGTGGTGGAGGGGGCACGGGCTTAGGCTTTGGGACCGGTGCGGTTATGGGCGGCCCCCCTCGCCTTGCCTGTCCCCGGGTGACGACCCCCATCTTAGCTTTGGCCACCCGGAACGCAAGGTCGTTCCCGATGATGATGCCCCACTCCTTTTGGCGATGGATGATTACGTCCATCTCTCCTTCCCACCCCTGGTACTTGATCCGGACCCGGGCGATGGGGACGGTGATGTCGGGGGAGTTATAGGGTTTGATCGTACACGTACGTCCTGACAAAGTTGGGACCTCTCTACGCGGTCCCGGGGCAGAGCCGTTACATCTGCCCCAGTGTCCCTATACCCCACCCGGGGAACATTATTGATATAGATGGACTCACAGAATTGCTTGCGGCTCCATCTCAGCTGGTCCGGGGAGGCGATGCGATACAGCGATGCACGGGGTTCAGGACGGTAGGAATCCCACTCCTGGAGTTCCTCCTCGGCACTGCGATCCTCGGGGATGCTTGCATGGAGGGAGAGGACCGACCGTCGCTCGTCGTCGCTGTCGTTGTCCTGAGCGGCTGCAGCACCCGCGACGCGTCCTACTTTCCTCGGTGAGGGACGGGCATCCCGGTTCTTGGGTTGGAGCTTGGGGCAATCCCGCCGCAGGTGTCCCATCTCGTTACAGTGGAAGCAGGCCCCAGACCGAGGGTTTTGGTTCCCCTTGGTCCGAGGGGCCTCCCCGCGCCGTCGGGGCAGGCCCTTTTCCGGCTCCGGGTTCTTCTCGGCCACGGCAGCGGAACTTCCCTTGGTGGATGGGGCCGTCCGGTATAGCCCCATCTCGTCGGCCATGATCCCCGCCGCCTCACAGGTACGGGGCTTCTGATCCCTTACGACAGCGGCCAGCTCCTTCGGGATGGTGGTGAAGAACTGCTCCATGGCGAACAGCTCGACAACTTCCTTCAGGGTGGAGGCCCGGGAAGCCTCCACCCAGGACTCGCAGACGTGCATTACCTGGGCTGCCCATGCCACGTGGGTGGTCCCAGGGGAAGGTTTACCCTCTCGAAATCTTCGCCGGCAATGTTCGGCGGAGAGGGCGAAGTGTTGTCTGACCGCTGCCTTGAACGCCTCGTAGCTTGCCGGGGTCTTCCGCAGATGTGCCCCGAGGAGGTCAGCCAGGTCCCCACTGACCTGGGTTCGCAGGGCGGACAACCACAAGTTGTCGGGGACCCGCTGCTCCTGGCACGCCATTTCAAAAATGTGCAAAAACATCAGGACATCTTGCCCTGGCTTGTAGTAGGGGAACGCCTTGCGGTCCCACGACGGAGGGGGAGGAGCGGAGGGGACAATCGGGGGAGTTTTCCCCGCCTCAAGCTGCATCTTGGCCAGCTCCATCTGCATCCGGATCATTTCGCGCTCGTGGGCCATCCTCTCCCGCTCGTGTGCCATCCAGTCCGAGGGAAGCTCGAAGGGCTCCAGGGGCTCCAGGGGAGCGGGGTCCTCGGTCCACACATCCTCTCTCCCATCTGTCGGAACTGGGATAGGGCGGCCCCTGGGTCGGGCACCCGGCCCCAGACTTGCCAGCAGCTCCCTCTGCCGCTCCGTCAGCCGGATCAGCGCCGCCAACCCCGGGGTGATGGGGGTTGCGGGCAGGGGCCGCCGTGGCTCGGCTCCCCCAGTTGCTCCGTCAGGCTCTGGGTCGCCCATGGTGATCCTTAGGCTCTTGCTACTTTGGGTCTGGGAGATATTCTGGGCTAATAAGTTATCCCACCGCTGCCACCAAGTGGAAGACCACCAACCTGGTCTTCTGCGCGGGTTCAATACTAAGGGGGTAGCGAGTCCTGGGGGCGGGCCTTCTCCGAGGTCCCCCAGCGACTATCACCCTTAGCCTAGAACAAAGGGATAACTTATAGCCACAAAAGTATCTTTTATAAAACAAGTTTATTTAAAAAATGACCGTCACAAACCCAGACACACGCCAGCAATACAGCTTATCAGTACAGCACAAAGTAGCAAGCAAGAAATCTCAAGGACACCATGATTTCAGGGCTCTCAGCTAGTTAGTTCAGCTCGGGCTCCAGCAGAGGCCCGGTCAACCGCATGCTGCTAGCTGGGTTCCCGGCGGAGGTCCGGTCTACCCAAGCGGCTAGCTGGGTTCCCGGCGGAGGTCCGGTCTACCCAAGCGGCTAGCTGGGTTCCCGGCGGAGGTCCGGTCTACCCAAGCGGCTAGTGAGTGATTTCAGCTTGGTTGCCCGGGGGTCCGGTCACCCCAAGCGGCCAGTGATTCAGCTTGGTTTCCCGGGGGTCCGGTCAACCCAAGCGGCCAGTGATTTCAGCTAGCTGGAGTACGCCGGGTGTTGCTACCCGGGGTTGCCGATCCCTTCGTTCCCTTACCCCAAGCATGGGGCAAGACTGCTGATCAGGTCCAACAACTCAGTTCCCTTGCGCAGGGTGTTTTATACCTTGGGTTTCAGGTAGCCCCTCCCTCTGCAATCAGGTGGGTGGCCAATCAGGTGGGTTGCCACCCTCCTCAGGTGGGCGGCCAATCAGGTGGGTTGCCACCCTCCTCAGGTGGGTGGCCAATCAGGTGGGTTGCCACCCTCCTCAGGTGGGCGGCCAATCAGGTGGGTTGCCACCCTCCTCAGGTGGGTGGGGTCCCCTTGAAGCCACCTGCTTAATGGTCCCATCCTGTGGTGTTGAATGGCCCTTTCTTATGGGTGCCGAAATGTCTGCTCTCGCAACGTATTCAAGTCTTATGTAGATGGGGCTGATATATGAGAGCATTGACGAACCTGGGGATGCTTCCTGCCTTCCCCCCTGGGGTGATTCTATGCAGATGTTGTTTGTCCCTGTTGGTCTCTGTGGAGACTGGCTGTCTCTGCCCCCTGGGTCTCCTTCCCCCCTCCTTGGTGAGTGTGTGTGTGTCAGAAAGGGGTTTTAGGTTGGCTTTCTCCACAATTTTAAATTATTTTTAGGCTTCCTTTAAGGGCAGAACCCTCTCAAAGCAGCGTACAAGATAGAAACTACACAAAGTGGATACAATAAAAATCAGTAAGAACATATTCAATTAAAATCCATAAAAACAGACAGCCAATACAAATCCATAAAAACAGAACTTAGCAATAAAACCAACAGCCCAGACATTATGGGAAGGTCAGTGAGAATAGGTGGGTCTTCAGAGCTTTCCTGAAGACTTGCAAGAAAGGGGCCTGGCAAACCCCGTGATGGGAGCTGATTCCAGAGATATGGGGCCACCACTGAGAAGGCCCTCTCCCTTGTACTCACTAACTTGACTGCCCTTGGTGGTAGGCAAGTGAAAAGAGCCTCTGGTAATGACCTCAGAGTACAGGTAGACTGGAATGGAGAAGGTCCTTCAAATAGCTTGGGCTCAACTCATTTAACAATCTGAATGGGTTGGACCCAATCTCTACACATTGCAGGCTAGCTCAGCATTATGTTAAGTAGATACTGTAGAAATAACCTAGAAGATGCATCATCCGGTATTCCTAGGCTACTGATTGGTCATTTTGAATTTCCCACTCTGGGAGCTGCCTAGTTCCCATAGAAATCCCTGTGATTGTGAAATCATTTCTTTGTCTCTGGGTGGTTGGCAAAGCGTCAAGGTAAAACTCTTCCACAGCCTGGAGTCCCAGGTGGACCTCATCCTACCCCTCACCTGTAAGCTGCTTTGGTGAATTCTTCTTAGGATTCTGATAAGTCTTAATTAGCTAATTTGTATGCTTCACTTTATTGTTAAAGCAAGTGACTATTTCTAAACGTCCCTCTGCTTGGTTCTTTAATAAATATACTCAACTGGAATGTGGAGGACTTACATTTTTGCCTAGCATGGAGTTGGCCTTACCCGTGCACTGGATTGCTTGGCAAACATGCTAACCTGGGTTTTAAGGAAGCTCTGGACCAGGAGTCTATCCTTCTCCACATATATGTCTGTATTCTCACATGGACAGGCTAAAGGATATTAAAAATACACGAGTAGTGGCGGCATTACCCCTGAGGAGTATAGAGAGTGCCTTGCAGCCTGTCTTACCTCGCAGGGTTGGAGGTGCAGACATACCAATTTGCCACATACAAGCTCAGGTTACAGTTCTAAGGATGACTCAGTGACAGTTGAGGGAGGACCAAGTACCAGCTGTGCTATCTTTTCAGTGCCAGGTTAAGACTGCCCTCTTCTCTAAGGCATTCATTGGCATATGTGGAGATTTTATATTGGTCTAACTGTATTAAAAATTGTTTTGAGCTGCTCAAATTGTTTTAAATTGTTTTTAAATTTTGTATATGGAAATATTTATGTAGTTTTTATTGTATTGTGGTTTGTGTTTTTTTTATGAATTGTGAACTGCCCAGAGAGCTTCGATTATTGGGCAGTATAGAAATGAAATTAATAATTCTCATTTGAGGATTAACTTTTCTCATGCTCAGAGGCACTCAGCCTGTACATTGGTTTAAGGAGTTCACTCCCACTTGGGGGGGAAAGGGGAAAAAGAAACTCTGTACATGCTCAGGGGCATTTCACCCTTGGATCCTTTTTGGGGGGAAAGGAATTTTCTTTCCTGTTAGGGGAAAAAGAACTCCATGTTCAGAGGCACTCCCGCCCATGGATTCTATTTGGAATACTTTTCTTAATCTCGTTTCACCGGGAAGTCTGCATATGCTCAAAGGCACTTCAATGAGTTGTGCGGCTTTTTTTTCCTTATCAAATCATCAATGATCCTAATTGCTCGAGAATTCAGTTCTGCTATTGGAGAAACATTCCGGGCCTGAGCTCCGGCACCAATTAAACGCTGCTCCCATCCAGCTCTTTCTTAGACAGAGTCCTGAGCAGCTTCTCGCCCCCACTTTACCCCGGAGCCACCGGCGCGAGGGCTCCCATTGCACCGACGAACCACTTTTAAATAGGACATACGTCCTGACGCCTGCTCTGGGGAAGACGCGGCACTGAGGCGGGGCTTACCTTTGACTGACCGCCACATAAACCAATGGAGTGCCGCAGCGGCCAATAGACCGCCACCGGAAATAATAGAGGCGCAAGACAAACGCTGGGAGGAGGCGCGGCATCCAATAGCAGGGGAGGAGGTGGGGCCGAGGGGGCTTGTCCATCCCGGAAGTAGAAGCGTGGACGTCGGTGGGTGAAGACGGAAAATGGCGGAGCGAAAAGTATTAAATAAATACTACTCGCCGGACTTTGATCCGTCTAAAATCCCAAAGCTTAAGTTTCCCAAGGACCGGCAGACCGTGGTCCGGCTGATGGCTCCTTTTAACATGAGGTGCGAGACGTGTGGCGAGTATATTTACAAGGGCAAAAAGTTCAACGCCCGGAAGGAGACGGTCCAGAATGAATCATACCTGGGGCTTCTCATCTTCCGGTTTTACATCAAATGCACCCGTTGTCTTGCAGAAATCACCTTCAAGACAGACTCCGAAAACACGGACTACGTCATGGAGCACGGGGCCACTCGGAACGACCAAGCCGAGAAGCTGCTGGAGGAGGAGGAGGAGCGGTTGCAGAAAGAGAGAGAGGATGAAGAGCTGAACAACCCAATGTAGGTTCTGGAGAACAGAACCAAGGACTCCAAGCTCGAGATGGAAGTCCTGGAGAACCTGCAGGAGCTGAAAGATCTGAACCAGCGCCAGGCGCACGTCGACTTCGAATCCATGCTGCAGCAGTACAAGGACTATGAGGAGCAGCAGAAACAACGGGAGTTGGAGGAGGACGAGCAGGAGATGAAAGCTATGCTGGAGAAAACCCAGAGCAGGAGATTGCTGGAAGACTCAGATTCAGGCGACAACCCTGCTCCGCCCCCCGCAAAGTCCTTTGCAAAAGCAAAGCCCACGGACATCCTGCGGGAGGATCTGGAACCGCTAGAGAAGAAGCCCAAGGTGGGAAGCTGGGAGAGGAGCGTGGGCAGACTCTCCCACAAGGCTAAACAGCTGCTGTCGGGGCTGGTCACCGCCAAGAGGAAGCCAAGGGGTCTCGGCGTGGCAAACGGGGCAGGAAGCCGGGATGTGTCGTCGCGCCCAGGTGCCGGGAGTCAGAGCACAGACGGCACCTCCGGGGACGCCGCACTGCCCTCCGGTCCGGGTCAAGAACGGGCGCCTCTTCCCTCAGCCTTCTGGGAGCATACTCTTGACAGCGAGGACAATAAAAGCGACTGATCGTCTCTGGATGAAGGAGCCGGTGGGCCCTAAGATTTACCCGGTACTTTCCCAGTATATCGTGGAGACACTTTCCAGCCCTCCAGACCCACTCCGGAGTTTTTCCTTAACAAATTAGAGTGAGTGTGGCTGGTCACCAGGGCGATGATGGGGAGTTGGGTCAGTTGAGGTGGGTAGTTGGTGGAGAGGGGAAGAAAGTGAAGAGAAGTTCTGGGGAACTGGGAGCTAGAGAGTTGATTTTTCTGTGAGCATGTCTGTTTATTGAATACATTTCTATATCTCCTATACGTCTGCTAATAATGAAACAAACGAATATTACCAGAAAACCCCAAGCAGTGGTGTTGAAAGCCAGTGTGGCATAGTGGTTAGAGTGTTGGACTGGGACTCGGGAGATCCGGGTTCTAGTCCCCGCTCGGCCATGAAACTCACTGGGTGACTTTGGGCCAGTCACTCACTCTCAGCCTAACCTACCTCACAGGGTTGTCGTGAGGATAAAATGGAGAGGAGGAGGATTATGTAAGGCAGGGTATAAATATAATAAATAAATAAACAAACACCAGAATATTGTTCTCTGAGGCTGACTGAAAGCAGTGGTGCAGCTATGTAATTTTGGACCCCGGGGTTTAATGGACTTCTGCCCACCCCCATTTAGATGGCCATGTGTATAACTTCTGTTGTGAAGCTTTTCTCTTCCCCCCCCCCCCATCACAATTCCATACTTTAAAACTGCTTCTTCTATATTCCAGGTAGGTTAAAACAATAATGGGAAGAAAAATGTTTGCCAACCATGATTAAAAAACAAACTTTGAGCATGTGCTGTTTTGTATTTTTAAAGTAGCTTAAATCATAGTACCCTCTTGTCTACAGGAATAAAATGGAGCCTGCTTCTGCTGCCTTGATGCCCTCCTCACTTGCTTCTCTCTGGGTGGTGACTTGGGGACCCCTGGAGTTTTAAGTCACCCCAGGGAAGGTGGAGAAAGGGCACATGAGTTATTTATGCTGCTGTTCTTATTCTGGGTTGCTTTCATAATCCTTGTTCCCCCAAAATATTCTGATCCTGATATTTGTAAAATAATGCCTACCGGTATTCCTGCTTTCTCTGAGAGAGGCCCAGGAGTGTATGGTTCCCTGGGCAGAGCCCATGTTGGCAGAGTTTGAACAGGCCCCCCCCTCGGAAATATTAAAATATTACCCCCTTCTCTCCTCCCCCTCTACTCTGCAGCTGCCTGGAATGGCTGCTGCTAGGTCAGCTTTCCCCAACTTGGTGACCTTGATGTGTTGGACTACAACTCCCATGCTGGCTAGGAATTATGGGAGTTGTAGTCTAACTCATCTGAAGGGCACCAAGTGGGGAAAGACTGCAAGAGGTGACAGTTGAGGGAAGGCCCAAGGCAAGCTGGTCTCTCAGTGGTGGTGGGAGAGTCCAGCTTCTTTTCCCTCCCTCTGCTATGCAGCCTGTTGGAATGGCAGCCACTGTTGCTTGGTCCTAAGTGGGTGCTTCCAGATGGGGGGATCCCAGCACTACCAGTCGGAAGACAGTCGTGTGCAGCTATTTCATTTTCTCCTCCTCCATGGATTTTTTTTTTAACCAAAGAAAAAAGATGGAAGAAGCAGTGGGAAAACACAGGAGGGCTATGGACAGCATTGCACTAAGCCCTCACGTGGCATGTTTGATCTCTGGGTTTGATCTCTGATGAGCCAGTGAATGGATGGTCCTGCGTTGGCCTGTGAGATTGGGGCAGGTGGATTTGTCATAAATGACTTAAGCCCTATGGAGGCCTGAAACATTGGCATCAACAAATACACTCGCCAGGGTGAATGTGTCACTGCCTACTGGCGGGTGCAAGAAGCAGCCAGACTTCCTCCCAGCCTTGAAGTAAAAGAGATGGCCGGGATCATCCAAGCAGTTGTGCAGTGAACCCTGCCACCTCCCCAGCTCTAAAGTTTGGAGGAGGACTTGGGATTGTCTGGCAGTTGTGTGGCAAAGGTGCCCCAAGAGCCTTAGCCATGCAGGACTGAGCCAGCCACTGCTCCCTTTCAAGGGCAGGTGAGGGGCAGTGTTGGAGTCATTACATGCTCCCCACTGGCCTTTCCTGCAAAATGCTGTGGGGGCCATTGACTACAATTATTGGCTTGCCTAGCAAAGCCAGCCCAAATCGTAGACCGTCATATTTTGATAAGTGAATAAATTGAAAAATATCCCAGGAAACTACATTATTTTCATGTGCCGATGCTATTCAGATGGGGGGGGGGGGGATGAAGAGCAAAATTTCACTTCACGTCGTGATTCCAGCTCAGTAAGGACCTCCCCCCTGCCAAATCCTGAGGGCTTTCAAGAGCACCTTCTCCCTTACCAACCTGCCCAGCCACTGAAATCATTGCAGGACATTCTCCTGCTGGTTCCACATGGACCCACAGCCCCACAAGTCCACCAGGAGAAGAGCCTTCAGTGTGGTGGCTCCACTTCTATCTAACTCCCTACCTCTGGAGGTCAGGCAGGCTCGGACACTGTGTTGTTTTCAGTGCCTGCTGAAGACATCTTTGTTCCGGGAAGCCTGCCTTGCCCATGGTGTTAACGTTATCCTGTTTTCAGTGTATTGTTTTTATTCTTTTAAATGTATTGTTTTACCTTTTTAATGTTCACCGCTCCGGAATCTGCCTAGATATGGCGCGGTATATAAATACTGTAAATCAATAAAAATAAAATGAATAAGCCATTTCTCCCCGCACCCCTGCCCTGGCAGCCCACATTCTCGTTTGACATTGGAAACAGAATCAAGGCTTTTAATTTCCTCTTTAGGGAGATGCAGCCATGGCAGGTGGGGATCTCATCAAGGAGTTCTGCGATGAAGTGACTTGCCCCATCTGCCTGGAATATTTCAAAGATCCGGTGATGACAGACTGCGGCCACAGCTTTTGCCGATTCTGCCTCACCAGGTGCTGGGAAGAGTCTGACACAGACCCTTCCTGCCCTGAATGTAGAGAAACTGTTCAGCAAAGGAACTTCAGGCCAAGCCGACAACTGGTGAATCTTGTAGAGCTCATCAAGAAACTTGAGAGGGAAAAGGGAGCGGAATGCGAGAGGGCGGTGTGCGAGAGGCACCAGGAGCCCCTGAAGCTCTTCTGCAAGGATGATCTAGCCCTCATCTGTGTGGTGTGTGACAGATCCAACGACCACCGAGATCACAGTGTGCTTCCTATGGAGGAGGCTTCTCAAGAATATAAGGTAGGAAATCACCACGGTTGATGGGTAGGAGCCAGTTCCCAACGTTTCCAGCCTGTTCTGTCAATATTCCATTTAGAGCAGGGATGGACAGAGAGTAGATCTGGATTTACTCATAGATCTCCGGATGATTTCTTAATTTATTTTCCTCTGATTATACCTTTAAATTTTTTTTAAAGGCACTATTGTTTTTTTGTTTATGGAAAAAAGTTCTTAACCCACAATCGCCAAGGCAAGACAGAGAAAGGATAAAGGGACAAGTCACTGGGGACCTGTCTAATCCCACTTCCACCCCTGTGAAGTCCCTCATCAAATTGCAGAAAGCTCCAAAAGTAGACCCTGAGCTTTTATACAAGAGGCATTTATTGTGCACGCTGCACTCATCGTTCCCTACCCATGGTTGTTTATGGGGTTTTAGATGACACCGTGACCCTCCAGTTTCGCTTCTGTGTCTAAAGGGCACTTTCAGTGACTTTTTTTAGAGCAGGGAAAATGCAGTATTTATTTGTAAAAGGGAAAGAAAACACTTTTTTCACTTGTGTATTTCCACTATTCTGCTATTCCACAGTGCCGCCTAGAAGTTATGTAGTGGAAAAGCAAGAAAGGAAACACTCTTTGCGTAGTGTTTGGATCTCAATTCTGTGACGAAACCAAAAGTAGATATGGCAGATTAACAGCCTCATGTAGAAAAGCTCCCCAACTCTGACTAGTTTAGCCTTCCCCAACCTGTGGCCCTCCAGATGTGTTGGACATGCTGGCTGGGGGTGCTGGGAGTTGTAGTCCAACACGTCTGGAGGACACCAGGTTGAAGAAGGCAGCTCTAGTCTCTTCACTACCAAAGCAGCCATGACTATGTCAGGAAATGCCTGGCCAAGTATTGCATAGGCTGAACTTCCTCAGAGCGGAAATGATTCTCTCTCCTTGCAGGAAAACATCCAGGCTCAGCTTGAATCTCTGAAGGAAGAGACAGGGAGGCTTATAGCTCAGGAATTGGCTGTCAAGGAAAGAAGCCAGGAGTCTCTGGTACGTGTCTCTTGATCCTGCTAAGATGGTGGGTCTGGATGTCAACTGGTAGACTTGTTAGTCCCTCAATTACTGGACTGAAAGACATCTTGGTAGAACTTTCTGGGGAAAGCTCTTTTGCCTTAAGTCAAGCGTCTGTGTCTAAAGAGCACTTTCAGTGAGTTTTTTTTTTTTTTAGAGCAGGGAAAGTGCAGTATTGAATTGTAAAAGCAAAAGAAAACACTTTTTCTACTTCTGTATTTGCACAGTGCCACATAGAGGTTACCGTATGTAGTGGGAAAGCAGGAAAGGAAACACTCGTGTAGTGCTCAGAACTCAATTCTATAACAAAACCCAATCATGTTTATAATCCTGTATTATTATGTATGATTATTTTTTCTGAGAGTTGGAATGTAAAGTGTATATGTTGGGTCATATGACCGTAATAAACAGATGATGAACAAAACCCAAAGTAGATACAGCGGGTTATCAGCCAATTAACAGCCTCATGTAGAAAAGCTCAAAGTCATGATGAGCACAATTTCTGGGCTTGCGCCCGAGGCCAGCCAACTCATGCAGACCCTTCCCTCAAAGAACCTACCCTCTGCCCACCCCCCAATTTCTCTTTGTTTCTTTTCTCCCAGAATTGGCTAGCAGTGGAGAAGTGGAGGGGCACATCTGCCTTTCAGGCAATGCAGTGGTTCCATGAAGATAAGAAGTCCTTTTGGCTAGCCCAGTTTGGAGTTCTGGAGAAAAAAATCGAGGAGAGGCAGAATGAAAACGTTGCCAGGCTCTCAGAGGAGGTATCAAGCCTCCTCCAGCTGATCCCTGAGATTGAGAGGAAGTGCCAGCAGCCAGCGAGTGAGTTCCTGCAGGTGAGGAGACAAAAGGTCCCTGTGCAGGGAAGGGACACCCCTGTGAAACCTAATGTAAGAAGAGCCCTACTGGATCAGACCAATGGCCTCTCTGGTCCAGCATCCTGTTCCCCACAGTGGCCAACCAGATCTCCCAATGGGAAGCGCACAAGGGGGACACGTGCGCAATAGCACCCTCCCGCTCATGTCCCCCAGCAGCCACTGATATTCAGAGGCAGACAACGTCCAATACTGGAGGTAGTATATAGCCATCATGACTAGCAGCCACTGATCGCCTTATCCTCCAGAAAAAAAAATTATGAATAAAGGAAAAATATTTTCCCAGATGAAGAAGGAGCAAATGACTCCTGTGAGCAGAACAAGATGATTCTGGTGTATGTTCTGCCTGAGTAGCTGAAGCCAGGGTCTCTGTCTTTCTTTTACAGGACATCAAAAGCACCTGGAGCAGGTACGTGGCTCTTTCTCTCCACTCCCCCCTTCTTTGCTCATGCCTGGTGGAAGATTTTAAGGCCCACTCCCCTTTTTAAAAAGAAACGCGCGCACACCCTAGTGTTTCTGCAGAACAGGTTCGTGCTCTGAGCACCATCCATCTCAAATGGGGGTTTGTTCCTCCAGGCTCCTTTCCAAAGACTGCGCCCAGGCTCTGTGAATCTCCCGCACAAGGGAAGCTTATCTTGCCCCCTTCTTCATGACCTTTTGTTCAGTGACACACCCTGAACAGGAAGGTTTCAGGACAGCCTTTCCAATGGGAGGAAGAGGTGGGAAGAGCAGCCTGATGGCTTGAAAAGGAGCTGTCCTATCTTTGAGTCAATTTCGCCAGGACCGGCCCACCCATGAAGCAAGGTGAGGCACCCGCATGAGTGGTGGAGCTGGAAAAGAGGCGAATTGTGCCACATCTCCACCCCCAGCCCAGAGGAACCACCACCACCTCCAATGGGTGCTCTAGAGAGCCCCGCCAGTGGCTCTCCCACCATGGCATTTGCTGCAGCAACGAAGCAGCTGGTGGGGCTTTTCGGAGCAGCCGTCAGCCCTCTGTTACTGTGGGTCTCTGGGCGGGGCTGTCGTGAGATGGCCAACAACTCTCAATGTCATGGCCACGTGCCAAGATCTCGCAAGAACCCGGAGCTGTGAGATCGGAGCTCCCTGCTGCCACCATGGCGGCACAACCCTCTCTCCCTGCCTCTGCTGCGCCATCCTCCCTCCCTGCTGCCCCCAGCCCAGGGAGCCCTGCATGGCAGCAAAGGAAAGAGCTCAGACTGGGCCTGAATTTCGCTGCTTTAAAAAAATTAAGTCTGGAGAAAGATTTAGCCACCAAAGAGTGAAGTTGGCAAGAGCAAAGCGGGTTTGTCAGGGAGCGCGCCAGCCTTCTACTGGCAGCTCCGGGCACCTCTTTTTTTGCAGAATCTGTTCCTGGGTAAGTGTCCAGCCTGCCAGACCAGTTTGTGGGGGTTCTTTATCCATTTCTTAAAACAGAACTGTCTTCCCCTTCCAGGTGTCAGCGAGATCCGAGGAGGCAGCTGGTGGAACTTTCTCCAGGGCTGGAGGAGACACTCGGAATCTGTAGTCGGAGGAACACTGCGCTAGAAAAGGCTGTCAAGAATTGTAAAGGTAATGGGAATGTACCAGGGAGGGGGACTGTGCGTAGGTATCTGCGAATGGTCTACAGCAGACTTCCCGAACCTGATGCCCTTCAGATGTGTTGGACTACAACTTCCATCCTCCCAGACGGTTGCTCATGCTGGCTGGGACAGGTGGGAGTTGTAGTCCACGACATCTGGAGAGGTCGGGAAAAGCTGATTGACATCTGTGATGTTGGCCAGAAGTTGGTTGGTTGCTTGTCCAAATGCAAAACTGACTTTCTCCTCAAGGTTCCTTGAAGTGCCTGAACTGGGGCTGAAACAAAAGGGAGAGGAAATCTCAAAGGTTCCCTGCGAGCGATATTATTAAGGTCCGGTGCAGTTCAAATCTTCCTCCAGCTTAAATTTTCTCTCTGTCCATTGAAGTGATTAAGCCAGGGGTGCACAACCTTTTTGGCCCTGAGGGCCGTGTGTGATAGTGGCTTGGGGATGCACACACATGTGTATGTGTGTGTCAAAACACACAAAGACACACATATATTTAGGTGCGCACACACACACACACAGCCTATCTCCTCCCCAATGAATCCCACTGAGATAGTGAGATCTGGGCAGTGGAGCAAGAGGCTGGCTGGCTTCTGCCATTGCCCAGATCACCTCTCTGTGCACAGAGAAGAGGTACTGCTCTTTTCTCCCCACACAGAGATGGGCACATGATCTGGGTGGCAAGGGAAGAGGCCGGCTCTCTTCCTCCATCGCCCAGACTGCCTCTCCCAGCGATCAAGAAACAAGCCACTCTTTCCTTGCTGCTAGCAGCGACGGGAAAAGACCAATCCGTATGATCAGCGTGGGAGGGTAGAACTTCACAATGGGGAATCGGTTATCCATGGCACCAGCAATTAAGGTTTTGGAGGGCTGTATGCGGCCTACAAGTTGTGCACCCCTGCATTAAACCAATTTCACATGCTCAGTTGTTCTTGAGATAGCATACAACAAGGGCCCCAGTGCAGTGCCCACAGGCTCCTGGGCGCCCACAGAGACCTCCCAACAGTGCCCCCAAACCTCTCCACTCCCTGTCCCCTTAAAATGTATTTTTAATTTTAAAAAACCTTGAAAAACATTAGGACAGCAGGTTTTCCTTCCTGTTCCTGAACCTGCCACCGATCAGCTGTTCAGGAGGCAGGAAAAGAAGGAAAGAGTTGTTTCTTGGCCCTGCCCAATCTTCTTCCACCCACACAGGCCTTTCCCCTTTGCGCGCATGCGCTCTCTCATCACTCCTAGCCTCTCTATTTCTCTCCCCCAGCCCCTTTCCCCACAATTTCTCTTCCTTCCTCATCCCCAGCTGCCTTCTTTCTCTCCCTTCCTAACCCCTAGCCTTACTCTTTCCCTCCCACTCACCCCTTTACCTGACTGTTTCTCCCCGCTCCTAGACTCAAGCCTCGCTCCTTCTCTCCCCAATACCCCTTTGCCTTACTATTTCTCCCTCCCGCACAGCCTCTCGCCTCGCTATTTCTCTCCTCACCTCTTTACCTCACTATTACTTTCTCTTCCTAGCCTTGCTTTTTCTCTCACTATTTCCCCCTCCCTCTCATCCCCTAGCCTTGCTCTTTTTCTCTCCCTTCCCAGCCTCTTCTCTCTCTCTCTCTCTCTCTCTCTCTCTCTCTCTCTCTCACACACACACACACACACACACACACACACACACACACTACCTTCCCAGGCAGGGGTTCTG
Source organism: Shinisaurus crocodilurus (assembly GCA_021292165.1). Classification (NCBI taxonomy): domain Eukaryota; kingdom Metazoa; phylum Chordata; class Lepidosauria; order Squamata; family Shinisauridae; genus Shinisaurus; species Shinisaurus crocodilurus. The sequence goes on from JAHFWL010000144.1 coordinate 43,400, forward strand.
ATGGCAGAAGGGAAGGTAGGAGTACTAGGTGTGGAGCAGAGTGGCTGAGCCTAGGGGGTCGAGGTAGAGAAAACATTTTCTTTCCTTTTAGGGCTTGTGGCATTTTCCTTTTCTTTGGGGCTGGGGAAAGGTGTGAGTGTGTGGGTAGGATGAGCAGATAAATGCTATTTGGCCTACTCAGAAGTAATTCCCACTGAGTTCCATGTAAGCATGCATGGGATCTTAAATGGTTTTTTGATGTGCTTCTGTGGGGTCAAATATGTAGAGTCCAGACCCTTCCTCTGTTTGTACTCGGTGGTTGAATTAGTTTTGACTAGCCAGGCCTCCACGGCAGCCATTATGTGACTGGCCACATTCTCCGTGGGAGCCATTTTGTGGTGGTGCCCACAGCTGTTTTTCAAATTCCCAAATGTGCCCATAGGTCCAAAAACATTGTGGACCCCTGACATACAGGAGTGTTTTAGCTACCAAATGAGGGATATTTTCACAAAAGCTTGCCCTTTCTTTAGCATTTTTTTCCCCGACGGGGGCTGCATACTTGCTACAAGCCTTTCCCAGCCTCAAGTCCCCAGATAATGTTGTACTACAACTGCCATAATCCCTGACCATTGATTATGCTGGCTGAGGCTGATGGGAGTTGATGTCCAACTATGTCAGTTGAAAGGGCTGAGGTATAGTTGCGATGAATTGTAAAAATCATTACATATTACAATTTAGGAAACTGACAGAGCGGGCAGGGGGGTACAGAGAAGCAACTGTTTCAGAGAAATGTTGTCTGGATCCTCAGTAACAAATGAGAGTGACTGGAGGGAAAAGACTAGTGTGGAAGAACCTCAAATATTCCTTCACGTTTGGTTGTCTCTCTAAGGCAGCCTTCCCCAGATGATTTCGACTACAGCTCCCAGCATTCCTGACCATTGACCCTGCTGGCTGGGGCTGATAGGAGTTGAAGTCCAAAAATATCTGGAGGGTACCATGTTGGGGAAGGCTGCTCTGAGGCCTTTCCTCCCAACTCCAAGAGTACAGATTTCAATGACAACAAGAATTCATGCATCCTGATCTTAATAGAAATGGGGAGCAGGGTTGGTGTTGTGCCTCCAGTAGGTCAGACAGAGACCAGCCGTGCCGGAGTGTGTTTGGGGTGGGGTCAGGCTAAGTGCAGCCTGACCCAGGTGGGCAGCCTTACCAATCAGCGCCTGCTCAAAAGGCAGGTCCCAAACACACTCAGAGGCGGGAAGCAATTGTTTGTTAAGACAGCTACAGCCAAACGCTCCTGACATTCCTGACCTCAGACCTCTGTACTTTTGATCCTCGGAACGACCCTGACTATGCCTGTGCCTGATCCCTAACTGGTTTATGTTTGCTCTGTTTTGGACTGATATATTTTCGACACTCGGACTGTGATAACAACTACAGCTTATTTTGTAACTGGACGGATTTACGACAGTTGGTACATGAAATGACATGTTGCTATTTGTAGGATAATCTGGTTAAATTTGTTACCCTTTCCTCCCATACCAGAGTCTCTGGAGCGAGCGCTGCATGAAGGTAAATGCTATGTAAGAAACTCCGAGCATTTCTACATGAGGCATTTATTGTGCACTCATCATTCCTTACTCACAGTTGTTTACGGGTTATTCAGACGATGTCATCACCCTCCTGTTTTGCTTCTGTTTTTTTAGACCAAGGAAAATGGAGAATTATTTGTGAAAGCAAAAGGAAACTTATTTTCCTACTTGTGTAATAGCGATATTCCACTATAGCACAGCACTACCTAGAGGTTATGGAGGGGGAATGCAGGAAAGGAAAAGCTCTTTGTGTAGATCTCAGTTCTGCAACGAAACTGAAAGTAGATTCAGCGCATTAACAGCTTCATGCAGAAAAACTCTGAAGGAGTTGGAGGGGGTTGGGGGGGTGGCTACTCAAGAGCAATCCTTTGTTCAGGTATTTGAACCAAATCAAGTATTGTTCGAGTATTAGAACCTTCCTCTGCTTCCTCCGTTTTGGCAGCTGGTTCATCCCACTGCTGTTCTGATAAGAGAAGCTTGACCCTTCTCCCCCACCCACCCCCGCCACCAGATAAGACTTGTGTTGCAGAGTAAGTTTATCTGACCACACTTGAGACAGAAGATAACTGCAAGCTTTAAAGAGGACCTTTACTTAATACAAACAAGCATCTTCTTGTTTCAGCTAAAACAGGCAAAGTAAAGTAAGCATAAATGAAACTAAAACCAGCACCCCAGCTCCCTTTAGTGTATTGGCTCCCTCTCTATGGACATCCCTGCCTGTTTTCTGTGCCTGCTGAAGACATTTTTATATAAATAAGCCTTCCATGACTAACCAGCCATGGTTGTATTGGTACAGTCTGATTTTAAAGTTTTAAATTCTGTGTTTCTATTGATGATGATGATGATGATGATGATGATGATTAATCCCCCCCGCCAATTTTTATTGTTCACCACTCAGATATTTTCTTGGATGTAGAGTGGAATATAAATCTTGCAAATAAATACATAATATGTGCATTAACCATTTACAGAGCGATCCTGTGGCCGCCTAGACAGCATCTAGGGGGCCATAGGATTCTTCGGATTCCCATGTCATATCCAGGCAGACCTGGTCTCCTCTCCTCCCTGTCCCCTGGAATGCCCTCCTCACCCCTTCTCCAAGGTCGCTGTTATGACCTTGGAGAAGCAGCTGGCGCAGGACTTCCCATACTGGCTGCGAGGTGGGGGGACTGGGAGCTGAGTGCGGATCCCCAGCTCCAAGGTCCGAGCTCTTTTCTGCTCTTTGCTGGACCTCCTAGCCAGATTCAGGGGAAACCCAAACAAAACTGGAGAACCCGATGAAAAAGGAGACAAAGTCTCAGGAAGAAGACTCTCAAGAAGGTGCAAATATATGACAAAGGGCCGAAAAGCATTAGGCTACTCCAAGGAATAAAACTATTTTCCCCCCAACATCCTGAGACTTTGTGTGTTTTTTTCATCATGTGAAACCCAGCCAAAGAAGGTTTTGAGAAGTTTCCCAACAGCTGATGCGAATCTTTTCCGTGACCTTCCTCTTATTTGTTTATTTTTTTCCTCCCTCCCTCCCTCTCTGTCCTGCAGTGAACGTGGCTCTGGATCCAGCCACGGCACATCCCCTCCTCATTCTGTCTGAGGATGAAAAGAGTGTGAGAAGAGGAGGGACCCATGATCCTCCCCCTGCCAGCCAGCCTGCCAACCCTGAGAGATTTGACACCATGCCCTGTGTGCTGGGCCGCGAGAAGTTCGCTTCAGGGAGACATTGGTGGTTGATGGAGCTGGAAGGGCCGACGGCACAGTGGGCTGTGGGGGTTGCACGGGAGTCTGTCAAGAGGAAGGGAGAAATCAGCTTGAATCCTAACGAAGGGATCTGGGCTGTCCGGAAGAACGGTCCTTGCATGAATCTGTTGCATTCAGACAGGGAATTCTCCGCACTGACGTACCCGAATCCAACCACGTTGAGCTTAAGCCATAAACCCTGGAAGATCCGGGTGTCCCTGGACTATGACGAAGGCTGTGTGTGGTTCTCGGATGCAGTTACAGGCACGCCGATCTTCACTTTCCCTTCAGCCTCTTTCTCTGGGGAGAGCATCTGCCCCTTCTTCTGCTTGTATTCAGGGGCCAGTCTGAAATGCTGAGTTTCGAATGGTCACCACCACTTTTGGCACCCTGTATTAGAGATGACGAGCAGTTTCTCCATGCACCCCCAAGAGCGATATTCAGGCTTAAGGGTTCTCCAGCAGGACACCTGCTTCTTGATGGGGCACGTTAGAACAGCCTTCCCCATCTTTATGCCCTCCAGACGTGCGTGTTGGATTTCCACTCTCACCATCCTCAGCCAGCAGGGACTGCTGGCTGGGGATGATGGGAGCGGTAGCTCAACATATCTGGAAGGCTGGAGAAGAGGCTGCTTTAGAATCTTTTAGCAGAGTGCAAGAATGGTGTCAGTACATGGGAAGCCACCTTAAAATAAAATAAAATTGAGGTTTCGAACCCCCTATTTTGAGTTCTCGCATTGATTTCATTTACTTTCATAACTCTTGCCCCACTCTGGGAGGATCCTAAGAGGTACAACTGAGAAGCACACCACACACACCAACAACCTCTTCCTGATTTTCAACTCCAACCTGTCAACTCCAATTGCCATCTCCAACTTTACTTTTCCACCTAGCTACAACCCCCAGTCAAAGGGTCTGACATTCCCAGACTAATAAAAAATGAATTTACCTGATCCGGGAGCCCAGTCTATAAATATTAAAAATCAATAGTCTCTTTCTCCCCTTCCAGAATCTGTCACTAACTCATCACACCTGGGTTGTTGAATTCTGGGTTGTCTTGTTATGTGAACCCAGCCGTGGTAACAACCCATGGCTTGTTAACCACAAATGACCCAGAAAGAGAACACATGGGGCCAGTTTGCATGTCACAGAAGCAAATTGTGCGTTAGTTAATAAATTAACCCATGATTTGCTGGGACGCACACTGTCTGACCTGCTTCTGCTTTCCATAAACAACCTCCAATTGCTGCGATTGGAGGTTGTCAGCGAGGTATCTGAACCCGGACTGCTGTGAACCCAACAACAAACCATGGGTAGAACAAAGAAAAAGGCAGGCAGGCAGGCAATGGAGGGATGCAGGATTGTACATTGGCATGAACTGCAGCACCAAACCAGCAGAAGCAATCATATGTCAGTTCACACCTGAGAAAATTGAGATGCACTCTTAAAGGCTGCATTGGATCCTCAGGAATAAATATGTTAGTGACTGATATCGATACTGAGGGGAAAGGCTAGTGTAGAGGAGAACCTTCGATGTCTCAGATGTGCTTCCCTGTGATCTCGTTTATAGCCTTTACTCCCAACCAAGTCCAAATGGCAACTCACTAATTAAAGAAAACATGCAACTACTTACATGTTTAAGTCTTTGTTTATATGTTTCGTTTAAATGAGAAACCTTGGATTTGTGGAGGGGGGGCCATTACATGGGATGTGTCTGAAATTCTGAGTGAATTTATCACCATTTTCTCCTCATAACAGTCTCTGGAACAAGCACTGCAGAAAGGAAACTATCTGCTTGGAGTTGGGGAAAATTTTGATGGGGAATGGAGGCAGAACAGCAACCCTGTGTGCAATGATTTAACCAGATTGCATGATGCAGATATTTAAGAACCTTCTATATTCTGGTAAAAGAGAAGTTTTTAAGTGGTATAGTGTATATAAAATACTTTGAACATTCTAAAGCTTTCTAAAAATCTGTTCTGTTGTTACTAGAATCCCTTCTGGCATATAACCTGGTGTTTTAGCAAGGCTGCTTCTTCCATTTTCTTTGCAGGAGGATTAGAGTGTCCCTTGCAGGATGATCCTCCCGGGGGGGGGGGGGAGTCCTCTCTGTCTTTATGTTCTTTATGTTCCAATACACAACACAAGGTGGCGCTGTGGTACAGAGCGGAATTGTGCAAATACATGAGGCTTCTCATGAGGCACCATGGCTGTATCCAGCATATACCTGACATTCCTCATTCTAAAAAACCCAGCAAAAATGGCTGGGAAACATGGGAGAGGCCCTGGGAGGAGGATGACGTTGTGAAAAGGCCCTGCACCAATGACAGAGAGAAGTGCCCCCCCGCCCCACTCTGCAAACCTCTTGCCTGAGACAGGGAGTCTTTGACAGCCTTGGTGAGTTGAAATCGGCTCATGATCAGAGCTGTCAAAGAGGGGAGCCTCATTCCTCCCCGTGGTGTCCCCTGGGATACCGCTGGGTGGAAAGGGGAGGTAGGGACCGAATCAACCAGGATAATCCCAATCCTCTGTTCCAGCAAACAACTGTGGTAACTCACCACAATCGTTGCCATGGCATGTGAACCGGTCCAAGGGGGGGGGTTGTGTGTTTTGTGTGTGTGTGAATGCGTGAGACAAGATTTGGAGGCATCATGCTCTTTGTGTCCTTTTGCAATTGGTTGTTGCTGGGTACCAAAGACTAGCTTTTATGTGTTGTGACTCTGAGGATATAATTATTAGCATAACATAGATATTTTCTTTCCCATTCTTGCGCAACAGAACAAGTACTGCAATAAAATAGATGATGATGATGATCCAAATTGGAAACGGCTGTGATCAAAAGCACACTTTTCTTGTAATAAGTTCAATTGCAATGAGTAGGAATTATTGCTGAGTAAACATTTCAAAGATTGGGCCTATCATTTGGTGATTTGGGGCAGGTGGTGAGCATCGCCAGGTCTGTAGCCACAACGGGATCACTAAGAAATAAGAGAGAAATATCGGCAGGCTTGGGAGAGCTCCAAGGTTCGCAGAAATACAAAAACACGGAGACCTTTTGTTGACGCACAAAAAGAAAAGACTAAGGCAGTGTTTCTCAACCTTGGGTCCCCAGATGTTTTTGGCCTACAACTCCCAGCATGCCCCAGCCAGCTGGGAGTTGTAGGCCAAAAACATCTGGGGACCCAAGGTTGAGAAACACTGGACTAAGGTGACAGCCCTCCTCCCAAACAAACAGCCCAGCGAGCACTGAACATGCTCAGTAGCTACGGGATCTAGAGTTACGGTGGGAAAAGAAAGCAGAGTGGAGCAAGGAGGAGGAAGGGGAGAGGAACGCTCTGCTTGGAGGCGACTGGCTACTGCTCAGCGAGGAGCCTCCCCTTTCCGGAGCAATTCCTGCGAAGTCAGTGCTTGAAATCAGAAACGAAACTAAGGCTGTTGACTCCGAATTTTAGCCTTTTCCTTTGGAACGAGGCTCTCGTTGTTCCGCTCCGCTCCGCTGAGATGGACGTGGCAGCAGGAGGTCCCGTCAAGGAGCTCAGTCATGAAGTGACTTGTTCCCTCTGCTTGGGTTATTTTAAAGATCCAGTTATTATTACAGGCTGCGGGCACAGTTTCTGCCGAGCCTGCCTCATCCAGTACTGGGGAAAGTCAGCCACAGCCTCTTCCTGCCCGCAGTGTAAAGAAAAAGTTCAGCAAAGGAACCTAATGAAGAACTGGCAACTGGCAAAGGTGGTGGAGATTGCCAAGAAATTTCGTGAGGAGAAGGGAGGAAAAAGGAAGGGCGGAGAGTGTGAGAGGCACCGGGAGCCCCTGAAGCTCTTCTGCAAGGACGATGCAGCCCCCATCTGCGTGGTGTGCGACAGGTCCAAGGAGCACCGAGCACACGATGTGGTTCCTGCGGAAGAGGCTGCCCAAGAGTACAAGGTAGGGAATCGCCACTACCGGGGATCTTGTGTGTGCGCGTATCTTGTACTGTATTGTCACTGGGGCAGGTAACTCCCTTCATGTACAACGCAAGCAGTGTGGGCTGGTCCCTCCAATGTCACTGGGGCTACTGTAGCCACTCTGGGTTTCAGTCTGAACTTTGAAGGAGCTATCCATGTTGCTGAACTCTTTCGCCAAAACAGGTTCAGCACCATGGATAGCCCCTTAAGAGTTCAGGCTGCATCCTGGAGTTGATACACCGCCCCACTGAGGTTGAAGCCACAGCTGTAGGGACTGGCATCGTACTGCTTGCCTGCGGTCAGGCCCACAAAGACACAGCCTCAAAACTCAAGCAAACTAGTGGGAAACAATGCAATTACTTTTGCATGTGGTGTCAGGAAAATAAAGCTTTCACTAGCAGCCTGGGGAAATATTCAACCCAGGAAGTTTAAAGAATATGCACAGAGTGCTTATATAAAGGGTGGGGATGATTTTGAACTGTTGTTTCACTTTTTAGGTGCTTCCTCATCCTCATTAACCACGCAGATTAATTTTACAGGCCTTGTCCTTATATTCTTGACTGTGCTGCCCCCTTCATTCAAGGAGAACATGTGCATGCACACTTTTCCATACACGCATGCATGCCACATCCACACATGCATGCATGATATGCAAAGCATGCATGAATACGCTCACATACATGTGCACACATTGCGTGGATGGATATATGGGGAGGGAGGGAGGAAACACCTGACACACATGAGATTGGCCAACCTCCCCCAGAGCAAAACCCTTCTCTGTTTCTGCAGAAAGAAGTCCAGGGCCAGCTGAAATCTCTGGGGAAAGAGAGGGAAAAGGCTGTGAATCAGAAACTGGCTGAAGAGCAGAGAATCCAGAAGTGGCTGGTAGGTGTTTGTTGTAACAGTTCACATGCTTGGGGATGAGAGTGGGTGAGTTCACCCCTCCTGCTCTTTACCACTCAGGCAACAGCTCAGAATCTGAAGCATAAGTTGTTCTTTAGCTTCTATTATCTATTATTTATTTATTATTATTTATTACATTTATATCCCACCTTTATTCCTCTTGCAAGGAAGCCAAGGCAACTTACATGATCTTCTCCTCTCCATTTGATCCTCACAACAGCCCTGTGAGGTGGGTTAGGCTGAGAGTTGGTGACTGGCCCAAAGTCACCCAGTGAGCTTCATAGCCAAATGGAGACTAGAACCTGGATCTCCCTAGTCGCAGTCCAACAGCCCAACCACTATGCCACACTGGCTTCTTACAGGTCAAATATGCTAGGTCAGAAGCTGAAGAGTGAAAGTGGTATCTTGCATGTGTGAATGAGGGTGCTTTACCAATGAAGGGCTCCTAGCGCTAGCAATTAGAATGCACTGTGCTGCTCTTTCTCCTGAACTGATTTTCTGTGTTAATGAAAAAGATGGAAGAAGAAGCTGTAAGAAGAGAGTCTACTCATGGGAGAGTCATGAGTAGGAGCAACATCTGGACCCCCTCCCCCACAGAAAAATCTGTGGATGAGGAAGGGTGATGGTGCCACAAAAGAAAACAACATATGTGTGATTCATTATTTCAAGTAATATTCATTCCAAATATTCAGGTATTAAAAACTTCTATAAAATAATATACAGGCTACCAATGTTAGCATATGCTGCAAAATAAAATAATGAATATATTACCACAGTTACAAGCTGAGATTTATTACACTAAATCCTGATACAGGCACTTTCCTACACAGTGATCCACCTGAGGTTCAGAAGGAGTGAGAATCTGCCCCTCTCCTTTTTTGAAGAGGGAGAATTGCGTAAGTCAGGTTAATGTTAATGCATGTACCAACCTGCCTATGAAGCACCTGCATCACACATATAACTTCACTGGGAAGGTGGGATGGGGGGACTCCTTCATTTCTCCATGTGAACAAATTGCCACACGAGTGAGTATCAGAACTGGGCCCAGCACATTACATTCAGTTGGCAAAAAATACGTTTCCACATAAGCACTCCCCTTCACATTCAGGGGACATGTTTTGATCCATTTGATTTTTCAAGTGGAGCCAGTGTGGCGTGGTGGTTAGAGTATTGGATTTGGACTGCAGAGATTTGGGTTCTAGTCCCCACTTGGGTTGTGAAGCTCGCTGGGTGGCTTTGGGGCAGTCACTGACTCTCAGCCTGACCTACTACACAGGGTTGTTTTGGAGACAAAAATGGAGAGGAGGAGGAGTATATAAGCTGCCTTGTGTTCCATGCAAGAGGAAAAAGAGGCAGGAACTAAATGTATTATATATATATATATATATATATATATATATATATATATAAATGAGAATACAGTAATACCTTGGATTACGAGTAACCCGGTGTGCAAGCGTTTTGCAAGACGAGCCAATTTTTATCAAAAATGTTGGCTCGATAAACGAGCGAGCTCTTGCAAAACAAGCACATCGGGTTGCACATTGGGTTACTCGCCCTGCGGGCGCCTCGCGCTGCTGTGCGAGGCAGGGAGCCACGTGGAAGTGAGGCACGGCGTGGCTGCTCGCTCTGCAGCTGCTCGCTCTGCGGCCGCCTCGTTGCTGCCGTGCCAGCTCCCTGCCGTGCCCGGCAGCGTGAGGCGGCCGCAGAGCGAGCGGCCGCACCTCGCCTCCATGTGGAGGTGAGGCGGGGATTCGTTGCACAACCATTTAATCACTGCTTTGCCAGCTCCCTCCATGGGGCTCCCTGCCAGGGAGCCGGCAAAGCAGTGACTAAATGGTTGTGGAACGAATCATCTGAGTTTCCCTTATTTCTTATGGGGAAACTCACTTTGATATACGAGTGTTTTGGGTTACGAGCATGGATCTGGAACGAATTATGCTCGTAATCCAAGGTATTACTGTATATTCACTATGTAATTTTAAAAGAAATTGTACTGTGAATGACATTTTTGTGGGGGAAAGACAAGTAGGTTGAAGTTGAAGCATGTTTCTCTCAGAGAGATTGTAGCTAAAGATCCTGTGTAAATTTCCCTTGCTTTAATGCCACAAGTTCTAAAGAGCCATGATGTGCTGAATTCAGTCAGTGGAGCCATCACAGGCCTCGAGCAACTTTCCCTAGATTCTCATGTTCCACTTCTGCTGCCCCTTCCCCTATTTCTGGTTTTCCCACAGGCAGAGTTAGAAATGGAGAAGCAGAAGATCACAACTGCTTTTGACCAAGTCCACAATTTTCTTGAGGAGAAAAGGCGCTTCTGCCTGTCCCAGCTGGTTGCTCTGAAGAAAGAGATGGAGAACAGGCAGGGGAAAAATGTCAACAAACTCTCTGAAGAGATTTCCCGACTCAGTGGGCTGATCAAAGAGAGGGAAGAAAAGTGCCACCAGCCAGCGAATGAGTTCCTCCAGGTGAGTCTGAAAACAAAGACACCTCCCAGGTTCCTTGGAATCAAGAAGGACTGATCCCTTGTCCCTGGGAATGTCCATTAGTTTTTTCTAGAGACAAGAAAGGGGCAAATGATCCCCAAAAGAACAAGAAGCAGCCCTGTGTTTGTCCTCTTTGTGCAGCTGAGACCCACTTCTCTTCTTCTCTCTTTCAGGACATCAGAAGTACCTTGAACAGGTATGTGGTTCTTTTTCATTCCCCTTTCTATTTTCCCTTCCTTCCTCTCTCACAATATCCATTCTGGGGTGTGCGCTTTTAAGTCTGCAAACTAGCAACATAAACTTTGTGGGGTACAATCAGTCATTACAAACCATTTCCTTCTTGTAAAAATATAAAGGATCTTGGAATTATATTTGCTATACAGTGTAAGGCATGCCTACATTCTTAAGATGTGGTAACTTTCATGTTCTGCAAAGGGGTTAGATAACTTAGCAAACTGGTTCAATATGGGCTAGCTGATAATGCTGCCAGCTGTCTGGCAGCCAATTTGGAAAGTGCACATCTCAAAGAGTGCACATCACATCAGTGGCTCCTCATTGATGTAGAAGGGAGGTTTTGGTGTGGGATGATGCCACAGCAGAGCTCTGTATTATTATTATTATTATTATTATTATTATTATTACTACTACTACTACTACTACTACTACTACTACTATTATTTGTATCCCGCCTTTCTCCCAACACTGGGACCCAAGGCGGCTTACAGCCTTTAAAACATATACAATTAAAACAAAAATAGAAAAATACAAATGTTAAAAGTTGTGAAGGACCGCCGCTGGTCCTATTCCGTGAGTCTGGGAGCTAAGCGGTTAATCAGATAGCTCAAAAATTCCCTTTCGCACTCCCTGGGTTAAATCAGGTCAAACGTACTGGATTAAGCACTGAGTCAGAATGCAGCAGAGTGAAATTGACATTTGTTTACAGAAGTTTAATGGAGCGAATCAGATCAGAATGATAAGGAGAGTTTAGAGTCAACAAATCAATTAAGTTGAGGAATGCAATCCACAATGAAGGAAATGGGGCTTGCAAAAACACAGGCAGAATCTATAAAACAAAAAAGAACGACTTACCTAACATTGAAGAATCTACCATAGCCTATATGTAGTAATTCAGCCGGACTTATGACAAAGTGCCCAGGCGGTCTGCTTGGGGGTTGGGCTTCCCGGGTTGGCCTGAGCCGACGACCCATTCCATGCTGCCTCGCACTTTGTTCCCCAACAACTCAACGGAGCCTGGGTTGCTGTTTTACACCCTCACTCACTCCCCTCCCTTTGGTGGCAGGATGAACCGGTCCTGGCTCAGCAGGGGGTGCAGTGGTCCTTTGGTGCCACTTGGCTCATGGCGCCTCACAGGTGCTTGAAGGGTGCTTGAGGGTATTTGGCAGCTCTTTGAGACTGCTTGGGGGGAAGACCATTGAGGCAAATGCAAATGTGTGTCCCAGATTTGACAGCTTACTGAGGGTGCTTGGCAAAGGCTATCTAGATGCAAATACATACCTGGGACTGAGCTCCTCTGCCTTGGGCAGAGATTATTCAGGTTACTGGGGGTGTGGGGGTGTGAAGAGTGTGCCCTGTCAGGCTTTCTCTCCACAAAAATAGAATTAAATTGTCAATAATATAATTATAGTTATACCCCACCTTTTTTCCTGCAAGGAACCCAAGCCAGTTTACATAATCCTCCTCCTCTCCATTTTATCCTCACAACAACCCTGTGAGGTAGGTTAGGCTAAGAGTCAGTGACTGGCCCAAAGTCACCCAGTGAGTTTCATGGTTGAGCAGGGACTAGAACCCGGATCTCCCGAGTCCCAGTCCAACACTCTCACCACTATGCCACACTGGCTCTCTCTCGATATATATATATATATATATATATATATATAGTTAAAAATAGTACAATATACATAAGGGTAAAAACAGCATTCTTATCACATCACAGGCTAGTCCCAAATGCCTTCTGAAACAGGAAGGTCTTTGCCTGTCTCCAGAAGCTGACCACGGAGGGCTCCATTCTAGCCTCCCTAGGGAGGGAATTCCAGAGCGCTGGGGCAGCCATCGAGAAGGCCCTTTCCCACCAGGCGTGCCTGTGATGGTGGCGGAACTACAACTCCCATCATCCATCACTATGGATTATCCTGGCTAGGGCTGATGCGAGTTACAGTCTAACAACATCTGAAGTGTCTCAACTTGCCCAACCCTGATAAGCAAATTGGAACAGATCCAGAGGAGGGCAACAAAGACACTGACAAGTATGGAAGAGTCTCTGGTGGAGAGGTTGAAGTGTTATGATGGGATATAGTTATAATTATTTGGTTATGACTATGGCTTATAAGGAAGACCACAGCAGGCCCCAATAGGATGGGTTCCTGAGAAATGAACAGCCCTCAGCAACCGGACTGATGCACAGGATGCAAATGAAGACTTGAATGGAGAGTGATTGAGACCTAGAGGCATGAATGGGCAACGGATGGAGGCTTGCAATGATCATATTAACAAGCATAGCCTAAAGGCTCAGGAGAAGCTCTCCTGAAAAGAAACTAAAAATAGCTCTGCAAAGAGATGGCTTAACCCCCCCACCCATAGAAGGACTCAACCAGACACTTAAACTCATCAAGTAAGGCAAACCCACGAAAGTTTTTCCTTGTGACACCCATCAAGGACCATAAACACACAAAGGACAGGGCGATTAGTGGGAGTTAAGAGCATCAGGGAGACAGAGACTGCCCCTGCTGCTCTCCCATTGCCAGGAATGCAGGGGGAAGGTGTAAGAACAGAGGATTTTGGTAATGGAGGGTGTGTCGGGAGAGGGCGGAGAGAGTTATCCTAAGATGTCCAAGCTTGCTTCGGACAGCAGACCTCTTGAGCACCTCCCACCTCCATGGGACTACAGCTGAGCATCCACTGCAGGGGGCCATCAGCGGACAAGGTAGTAACCGGAACTTCTTTCTCTACTATCCCTCTAGATCAGGGCTCTCCAACCTTGGATCCCCAGATGATGCATGGCTAATGGCAAGGGATTCTGGGAGCTGTAGTCCAGCAACATCTGGGGACCCAAGGTTGGAGAGCCCTGCTCTAGATAGAAGCCTTTCTTCCACTCCTTCTTCTATCTAGCCTACGAGGGAGAAAAGGGACTTTTCCTCTCCAGAATTATATAGTGTGTTTCAACCATAGCTTAAGGATATTTTGCTGCCTGAAATCACTGGGTTTACTGTACTAACAAGTAAGATGCTGTACCTACTCTTTATTTCATCTTTAATAAAACAACTCTTTTGTTTCTGACATCAGTGTGTGTGTGCGTATATATGTTTAGTGCAAAAGGGAGACGTGCATACTCCACCCAGCTGTGTGTGGTTTTACTCCAGTCAAAGATCCAAACCTTTTGTAAGAGTGCGGGGTTAGCCTCTCTCCTCAGAGAGAATCTAACGCCCCGATTATCTGTTGTAACAGAAGGAAGGGAAGACCTGTCAGCAGGTGGGGATATCATAGAACTCTGGGGAAGGGCAGGCCCGTGGGCAGGTGCAGATGTGATGGAACTGTTAAAATAGAAGAGGACAAAGACTTGCTCTCTGCTGCCCTGAAAGGTAGGATTGAATCTAATAGGTTGGAGTTACAGGGTTGATCTTGGATGAACTTTAGGAGAAAGCTCTTGCCACTTGATGGCAAGAGCAGTTTGACAATGGAACCAATTAGCTAGAGGGGTGGTGGGGTCTCCCTCGCTGGAGGTCTTCAAGTAGAGGCTGGACAGCCATCAGGTGGGGATGTTCTAACTCTGGATTTCCTTTATCGACATGGAGATTGGGCCCAATGGCCTACAAGGCCCCCTACAAGCTTGCAATGGGGTGGGGTGGATGTCATTCTTTATCCTGAACCATCTTCCTTCCAGGTATCAGGAAGGACAGCTGCTACTTGAAATTTCTCCAAACTTGGAAGAGAGACTCAGAAGTTACTCTCAGAAAAATTCAGCTCTAAAGGATATTATGGAAAAATTTGAAGGTATTATGGCACAATTCATGGAGGGAAGGGCCACTGTTCCTGGAAATTTCCCGGTTTGAGTTGGTTGCAGTAAAAGTCAGAAGATTGTTTTAAAGATCTGTTTCCTAAACATACAATCCATTTTTAAATCTGTCACTCTTTCTTCCAACAGGGTCACTGTTTCTCGCACTGAACAAAGTTCCTTCACTATCTGGAAGGAACTAAAGGTGAGGAGAACATTTTATCAATGGCAACCCTGCATTCAGGTATTCAACCAGGTTGTCTTAGGCAGATATGGTACGTCACAACCCTCCTCTGGAAAAGTCAGTTAATTTTTCTCTTTCTCTTTGTGAAGGATCAGCAACCGGATCCTTTGCGTGAGTTCGGCAACTTTAGGGTTAACCGGCACAGCGCTAAGGCTCGTATCGGCTCTCGATTACAAGAGGAAAAGCCACCAGTCTTTGTATGCCCAAATAAGGCTTTTATTTGTTTATACAGCAATCAAGTCGGAACTACCAGTCTTCTAAGAATACGTTTACAGTCAACAAAACCTTAGTTGACTCGCGTCTTACCCAATGAGCGGGCTCCGCGGCTAGCAGGTTACACTCGGGTCACTCTACTTACATCAAAGACAATACTCTAGTCAGTTTCAGCCCAGCTCTCGATCGGCGCTTCCTAGCGGAGAACGGAGTGCCTGGGCGGCTGTTGCTTAGGAGGATCTGGCCCCGTGGTTCCCAACAACCCGAACCGGGACGGGAGAGGGGTTTTCTACCCTGGATTCCCCGCTCTCCCCCCGCCCCCTAGGTCAGGTGGGGGCTCATGCCTGCCCCTTCGTGCAGATAGGCTTATTCCTGCCCGGGAAGAAGGTGACGTAGGGCGACCTTTGCAGCTCTTCGAGGCTGCCCTTTGTGCTGATGGTCCTTGATGGCCCTTCCTGGACGGTTGTGGATCTCTGCCGAGGTCCTCCTTTGTTGGGGCTGATGGCTTGTCTGGCTACTCCCTGGTGACCTCATCCCTCCTCCCCTGGCCCCCTCCTTTGGGGAAAGATGTGTGTGCGTGTGTGTACTGATTTTTGGGCTTTCTCCACACCCTCCCATTTGGGGAAAGATGGCATTGGGGTCCACCACCCCAATCCCTATCTAACTGTCTCCTACTGAGAAAGCCCGGGACAACCCATCTGCCACGATGTTGTCCTTCCCCTTGATGTGTTCTACTAAAAAATCAAAATCTTGCAGGGCTAAACTC
The DNA here is from genome assembly GCA_021292165.1 of Shinisaurus crocodilurus. Classification (NCBI taxonomy): domain Eukaryota; kingdom Metazoa; phylum Chordata; class Lepidosauria; order Squamata; family Shinisauridae; genus Shinisaurus; species Shinisaurus crocodilurus. Next base: position 59,263 of record JAHFWL010000144.1, read on the forward strand.
CACCGTAAGAGCTTCTGGTTGGACCCCTTCACCCTATCCAGCCAGCACAAGGGGGAATGGTCGGTCTGCAGTCGGAACCGGCGGCCCCACAGATAGGGGCGAAGCTTGGTCACTGCCCACACTATTGCTAGGCACTCTTTCTCGACAGTGGCCAAGTTCCGCTCCCGAGGCAGAAGTTTTTTACTTAAAAAGGCAACCGGGCACAGCCCCTGCTCTGGTCGTTCCTGCAGCAAGACGGCTCCCATCCCCGCTTCCGAGGCATCCGTCTGCAGAACAAAAGGGGCTTCAAAGTCTGGGGCTTGCAGCACAGGGGCTGCCATCAAGCAGGCTTTCAGTCCCTCAAACGCTGCCTGGCAAGCGGCTGACCATTGGACCTTAACGGGTTGCCGCTTCTTGCACAAGTCAGTCAGGGGGGCGGCTAGCTGGCTAAAATGGGGCACAAATTTACGATAATAGCCAGCCAGCCCTAAAAAAGCTTGGACCTGCTTCTTCGTCTGGGGTTGGGGCCAGGTGCGCACTGATTCTATCTTGGCTTCTAGGGGCTTGACACTACCTCCCCCTACCTTGTGTCCCAGATACTCCACCTCCCCCCTCCCAACCTGGCATTTCTTTGCCTTTACCGTCAACCCAGCACCCTGAATCCTTTGAAACACCTGGCGGACATGTTGCAAATGCTGCTCCCAGGTGGAACTGAAAATGGCGATGTCGTCTAGGTACGCGCAGGCGAACTCCCCCAGCCCATTTAACATTCCGTTTACCAACCTCTGGAAGGTAGCCGGACCATTGCGGACCCCAAACGGAAGGGTGGTGAATTGGAACAACCCCAGGTGGGTCACGAAAGCAGATTTCAAGGCAGCGTCCGCATCGAGCGGAACCTGCCAATACCCCTTTGTCAGATCCAGGGTGGTGATGTACTTGGCCCCCCCCAGCCTCTCCAGCAGCACATCCATGTTGGGAATGGGGTAGGGGTCCGGGACGGTCACCTTGTTTATTTTCCGGTAGTCTACGCAGAACCGGACACCCCCATCCTTTTTGGCTACTAATACGATCGGGGAGGACCAGGGGCTCGAGCTGGGCACAATGACTCCCAAGTCCAGCATGGCTTGTACCTCCTCGGCCACGACTTGGGCATGAGGCCCCACCGCCCGGTAGGGTAGGGACTGTATGGGGGGGCTATCCCCTGTGTCAATGGTGTGTTGTGTGAGTGTGGTGCATCCCGGTCGGTCTGAGAACATGGGCTGAAATTCTTCCAAGACCTGGGTGATCTGCTGCCGCTGCTGTTCGGACAGGGAGGGGGACAGTTTGATCTCCTCCATTCCTCCCCCTTCCCCCCACTCGGCCAACAACCCCCCATCAGGGTCTCCCGGTTCCACACACTCTTGTACTCCCCCCACCTTCGTCCCGCGTTCTACATACAGTTTCAGCATATTTACATGGAAGACCTTCTGCCTCCCCGGCTGCCCCGGGAAAGCCACTTGGTAGTTTACCTCCCCCGACCTTCCAATGACGGTCCCTGGGCCCTCCCACTTTAAGCACAGTTTGTCCGTCTTTTGGGGGCGCAGTACCAACACCTGGTCCCCCACTTCGAAAGTCCGTGGCACAGCCGTCCGGTTGTACCACGCGCTCTGCCGCTGCTGGGCTGTTTCGAGATGCTGCTGCGCCGTCTCCCTCACCTCTCGAAGGACAGTCTGGAGGTGTTGCATGAACGTATGCACCGGCACGGAGGCTTTTGCGGCAACCCCCTCCCATTCCGCCCGCAACAGAGCCAAAGGTCCCCGGAGCTCCCTCCCAAACATCAGTTCATTGGGGGAGAATCCTAGGCTTTCTTGGGGGGAGTCCCGGTAGGCAAATAACAAGTAGGGGAGGGCTTGATCCCAAGTCCCAGGGTGCTTCGCCGCATATGCCCTGATCATCTTTTCCAGAGTCTGGTTGAAACGCTCCACCAACCCATTGGTCTCGTGGTGGTATGGCACCGAAGTCAGGTGCTCCACCCCCCCCAGTTCCCACAATTTTTTAAACAGTTTGGACACGAAGCCCGTGCCGCAGTCCGAAACCACCGTGTGGGGCATTCCTAGGCGGGCGAAAAGAGAGAGGAGAGTCTTAGCCAGGCTGGTGGCGGAAATGGAGGCTAAAGCAAAAGCCTCTGCATAACGGGTGGCAAAGTCAACCACAGTCAATATAAACTTCTTCCCCGTCTTGGTGGGGGGATTCAAGGGTCCCACGATATCCATCCCTATTCTTTCAAAGGGGATGCCCACAATGGGTAGGGGTTGCAGGGGGGCTTTAGGATGGTCCCGGTTATGCCCCACCCGCTGGCAGACATCGCAGGACCGGCAATATTCTTGCACCTCATTTGCCACCATGGGCCAGTAGAACCCCTCTGTCACCCTAACCAGAGTCCGTTTCTGTCCCAAGTGCCCTCCCCACGCCACATCGTGGGCCAGTTGTAGTACAGCCTGGCGGTACCTCGCAGGCACAACTAATTGTCGCTTCTTTGGTTTTGGACCCGGTCCCGTCCTTGGGCAGAATTCTCTGTAGAGGGCTCCCGCCTCCCACAAAAGCGTCGGACTGGTCCCCTACCCCGGGCCCTTGACTGGCCCGCTCCCGACATCCCTGGAGGGATGGGTCGCTCTGCTGCTCTTCTTGGAACGCCTTCTGAGTCCCAAAATCACGGGCCATTGGCGCGAACCCCCCGGGGTCTTCGTCCTCCCCCACAACTGGGGGGAGCGGCGGGGGACGGCTGGCTGCCGCTGCCGGGGCCGCTTTACCGCGACCGGGAGGCGGGCCCGGGGACCTGGGAGGCTGCGGGTCAGGGGCTTGGTTGGCCCGACGCCGGGTCACCACCCCCACCTTAACCTGGGCAGCCCGGAACGCAACGTCGTTCCCAATGATGATTCCCCATTCTTGCTGGCCATGCACTATAACGTCCATCTCCCCTTCCCACCCCCTGTACTTGACCCAGACCCGGGCGAGGGGAACGGCTATGTTGGGAGAGTTATAGGGCTTTATGGCACAGGTGCGCCCCTTTAGCAACTGTCTCTTCTTTACCTTACTTCGAGGTAAAGCAGTGATGTCCGCCCCAGTGTCCCTATACCCCACCTGGGAAACATTGTTTACAGAGATGGACTCACAGAATTTGTCCTGGCTCCACCGCAGCTGCTCCGGGGAGGCAATGCGCATCAATGATGCCTGCGAGATGGCCCCCAGCGAATGCTGTCCTCCGCTCCTCAGGGACCGCGCCGCATCTTCACCGTCTCCCTCGAGGGACGAGCTGGACTGCTGATCCTCCTCGTGCTCCTCCGGTTCGTGGGACTCCGGCGCAAGCATCCTCCCCACCTTGCCCGGCGATGTCTTGGCGTGGCGGTTCTTTGCGATCAGTTTGGGGCAGCTCCTCTTGAGGTGCCCCGGTTCTTTACAATAGAAACATCCACTGGTGCCGGGGTTGTCTTTGGGCTTGCCTAGGGCTCCCTCCCGAGGTTTGGGGTTGCCCTTCTCCACACTTCCCTTGGTCCCGCCATGACTGAGGTTACCCCCCTTGGGTCCTTTGGGCTGCCGATACAGTCCCATTTGGTCGGCCAACTTGCCCATTTCCCTACAGTTTGGGGGGTCCCGATCCCGCACCGCCGTAGCTAGGTCCTCAGGGATAGTGGCACAGAATTGTTCCTGGATCAGGAGCTCCCGCACCTCCGCCAAGGAGGTCCTCCCGGTGGCCCCGATCCATGCGTCCCACACCTGCCCCAGGTGCGCCATCCAGGAGGCATACGTGTCCCCTGGGTTAGGCCGCCCGTAACGAAATTTACGGCGACAATGCTCAGCGGTGAGGGCAAACCTCTCTCTCACCGCTTCTTTGAACGCTCCATAGTCCAAGGGAGCGGTTTGGGTGTGGATGCCCAGAAGATCAGCCAGTTCCCCGCTGACTTGCGTCCTCAGGGCAGACATCCTTAAGTTGTCCGGCACCTTCTGCTCTACGCAGGCAGCCTCGAACAGGGTGAAAAAGATCAGTACATCCTGTCCCGACTGGTAGGTGGGAAATTGCTTCCTGTCCCATTTGGGGGTTGTGGTGCCCCCACCCTGGGATGCAGGGGTTCCCCCTTGTCCGGTGCCCCTGGTCAGCCTGGCCAACTCCAGCTGCATCTGTAGCATCTCTTGTTGATGCTGCATCAACTCCCTGGCTTGTTGCCAATTGAGTTGGGGAAAGAGGGCATCCAACCCTCCTCCCCCCATGGCTCCGCCAGCAACCCTTCTGCCGAGGTCTTCCTCCGCCTCTGGGTCCCTTAACTCGTTTCTCCTGCCGCTACTGGTAAGGCTGGGGCTACCCCACTGCTTGGGTTCCTGCCCTCCTAACAATGGTGAGGGGGCTTCACCCCCTTCCTGCCTTGCCGTCTTCGGCCGCACCACCCACTCCATTGTGGAGGTCTGGGTTGGGGTTTCTGGGCTGCTCACTAGCTCCACCTGCTCTTGGCTCAGACTATTCATTTTTCCTTGCTCTGAGCGCTCCCCAGCAATCTACTAGCCTGCCCGAAGTCCTGTTAGTTCCGACTGTCAAATGTGGTTTCCAATTGTCCCGTCGCCTGCCACCATGTGAAGGATCAGCAACCGGATCCTTTGCGTGAGTTCGGCAACTTTAGGGTTAACCGGCACAGCGCTAAGGCTCGTATCGGCTCTCGATTACAAGAGGAAAAGCCACCAGTCTTTGTATGCCCAAATAAGGCTTTTATTTGTTTATACAGCAATCAAGTCGGAACTACCAGTCTTCTAAGAATACGTTTACAGTCAACAAAACCTTAGTTGACTCGCGTCTTACCCAATGAGCGGGCTCCGCGGCTAGCAGGTTACACTCGGGTCACTCTACTTACATCAAAGACAATACTCTAGTCAGTTTCAGCCCAGCTCTCGATCGGCGCTTCCTAGCGGAGAACGGAGTGCCTGGGCGGCTGTTGCTTAGGAGGATCTGGCCCCGTGGTTCCCAACAACCCGAACCGGGACGGGAGAGGGGTTTTCTACCCTGGATTCCCCGCTCTCCCCCCGCCCCCTAGGTCAGGTGGGGGCTCATGCCTGCCCCTTCGTGCAGATAGGCTTATTCCTGCCCGGGAAGAAGGTGACGTAGGGCGACCTTTGCAGCTCTTCGAGGCTGCCCTTTGTGCTGATGGTCCTTGATGGCCCTTCCTGGACGGTTGTGGATCTCTGCCGAGGTCCTCCTTTGTTGGGGCTGATGGCTTGTCTGGCTACTCCCTGGTGACCTCATCCCTCCTCCCCTGGCCCCCTCCTTTGGGGAAAGATGTGTGTGCGTGTGTGTACTGATTTTTGGGCTTTCTCCACACCCTCCCATTTGGGGAAAGATGGCATTGGGGTCCACCACCCCAATCCCTATCTAACTGTCTCCTACTGAGAAAGCCCGGGACAACCCATCTGCCACGATGTTGTCCTTCCCCTTGATGTGTTCTACTAAAAAATCAAAATCTTGCAGGGCTAAACTCCACCGTAAGAGCTTCTGGTTGGACCCCTTCACCCTATCCAGCCAGCACAAGGGGGAATGGTCGGTCTGCAGTCGGAACCGGCGGCCCCACAGATAGGGGCGAAGCTTGGTCACTGCCCACACTATTGCTAGGCACTCTTTCTCGACAGTGGCCAAGTTCCGCTCCCGAGGCAGAAGTTTTTTACTTAAAAAGGCAACCGGGCACAGCCCCTGCTCTGGTCGTTCCTGCAGCAAGACGGCTCCCATCCCCGCTTCCGAGGCATCCGTCTGCAGAACAAAAGGGGCTTCAAAGTCTGGGGCTTGCAGCACAGGGGCTGCCATCAAGCAGGCTTTCAGTCCCTCAAACGCTGCCTGGCAAGCGGCTGACCATTGGACCTTAACGGGTTGCCGCTTCTTGCACAAGTCAGTCAGGGGGGCGGCTAGCTGGCTAAAATGGGGCACAAATTTACGATAATAGCCAGCCAGCCCTAAAAAAGCTTGGACCTGCTTCTTCGTCTGGGGTTGGGGCCAGGTGCGCACTGATTCTATCTTGGCTTCTAGGGGCTTGACACTACCTCCCCCTACCTTGTGTCCCAGATACTCCACCTCCCCCCTCCCAACCTGGCATTTCTTTGCCTTTACCGTCAACCCAGCACCCTGAATCCTTTGAAACACCTGGCGGACATGTTGCAAATGCTGCTCCCAGGTGGAACTGAAAATGGCGATGTCGTCTAGGTACGCGCAGGCGAACTCCCCCAGCCCATTTAACATTCCGTTTACCAACCTCTGGAAGGTAGCCGGACCATTGCGGACCCCAAACGGAAGGGTGGTGAATTGGAACAACCCCAGGTGGGTCACGAAAGCAGATTTCAAGGCAGCGTCCGCATCGAGCGGAACCTGCCAATACCCCTTTGTCAGATCCAGGGTGGTGATGTACTTGGCCCCCCCCAGCCTCTCCAGCAGCACATCCATGTTGGGGTCTTCCTCCGCCTCTGGGTCCCTTAACTCGTTTCTCCTGCCGCTACTGGTAAGGCTGGGGCTACCCCACTGCTTGGGTTCCTGCCCTCCTAACAATGGTGAGGGGGCTTCACCCCCTTCCTGCCTTGCCGTCTTCGGCCGCACCACCCACTCCATTGTGGAGGTCTGGGTTGGGGTTTCTGGGCTGCTCACTAGCTCCACCTGCTCTTGGCTCAGACTATTCATTTTTCCTTGCTCTGAGCGCTCCCCAGCAATCTACTAGCCTGCCCGAAGTCCTGTTAGTTCCGACTGTCAAATGTGGTTTCCAATTGTCCCGTCGCCTGCCACCATGTGAAGGATCAGCAACCGGATCCTTTGCGTGAGTTCGGCAACTTTAGGGTTAACCGGCACAGCGCTAAGGCTCGTATCGGCTCTCGATTACAAGAGGAAAAGCCACCAGTCTTTGTATGCCCAAATAAGGCTTTTATTTGTTTATACAGCAATCAAGTCGGAACTACCAGTCTTCTAAGAATACGTTTACAGTCAACAAAACCTTAGTTGACTCGCGTCTTACCCAATGAGCGGGCTCCGCGGCTAGCAGGTTACACTCGGGTCACTCTACTTACATCAAAGACAATACTCTAGTCAGTTTCAGCCCAGCTCTCGATCGGCGCTTCCTAGCGGAGAACGGAGTGCCTGGGCGGCTGTTGCTTAGGAGGATCTGGCCCCGTGGTTCCCAACAACCCGAACCGGGACGGGAGAGGGGTTTTCTACCCTGGATTCCCCGCTCTCCCCCCGCCCCCTAGGTCAGGTGGGGGCTCATGCCTGCCCCTTCGTGCAGATAGGCTTATTCCTGCCCGGGAAGAAGGTGACGTAGGGCGACCTTTGCAGCTCTTCGAGGCTGCCCTTTGTGCTGATGGTCCTTGATGGCCCTTCCTGGACGGTTGTGGATCTCTGCCGAGGTCCTCCTTTGTTGGGGCTGATGGCTTGTCTGGCTACTCCCTGGTGACCTCCTCCCTCCTCCCCTGGCCCCCTCCTTTGGGGAAAGATGTGTGTGCGTGTGTGTACTGATTTTTGGGCTTTCTCCACACTCTTATACAAGACTCAAGCAGTAATGGGGCTAACCAACATAGAGAGGATGAGGTGGGGGCACCAGGGGGCAAGTGGGTGACAGCTTTTTCAGTCCAACTAAGAGTGAGAGTGCTCTGTTCAACTGACAACTAAGCAAGAAATTGACTAAGGGCACAATCCTATGTATGTTAAGACAGGAAAAAGGCCTACTAGGACATGCTGGGATTACACAAGCCACATTCTCTCAGCCTCATGTGAACACACCCCTCTGCAGCCTGAGGATAACTACGTAAATTGCAGGGCCGGCACTTCCATTAGGCCGAATGAAGCAGTTGTCTCAGGTGGCAGATGCTGGGAGGTGGCAAGAAAGTGTTGGAGGAGAGACCTGTGTACCAGTCTGCCTGCCTTCTGCCTCCTCTATGTTAGCCTGCTTCCTTCAGGTACAGTGGAGGATTCTGTGCCATCATCAGTGTTGAAGGAACCTTTACCTGCTGGTCCAGTCAGCTTTTGTACATGGACTGGGAGGAGGAGGTTCCATCTTGTTCTTTGCCTCAGGCAGCAGAATCTCTTGGGATGACCCCGATACTATCACGTATCACCCCCTTCATGTGATTACCAGGGATGGGGACTGCACTGCAGGTCCTACGCCGGATGTCCGTGCAAGTGAAAAAGCCTATGAGGCCCTCTGATCACATGGGGGTCCTGTTCTCATGGAGGTCTCCACATGAGCAGCTGTTCTCATGTCGGTTTCTTGTCTTCAGGTGCGTGGATGTCTGGGGGCGGGGCCAGCAGCATGCCCCTCCCTAAGAGTAATTACATCTTGTGTGTCAAAGCTCGAGCCCATGGGGCCACGGGCCAAATGCAGTCCCCTTCAGGCCCAAGCTGACCCTCAGTGCTTCCCCATGGGGCCATGCCCTTTCCCCTGAAAGCTGACCCTTTGGGGGCTTCCTGGCTTTTGCACAGTTTTTCCCCCATTCTAAGAGGCTGAAATGCACGACACAACATGATTTATAAGCCGTGGTGGCTTACTGTGTCATGCAAACCCAGTCAATGTGCCTCCTTCATGTCATTCGGATGGGAAGGCGGCTTATAAGGATTACTATCTGTGAAACGCTGAACTGTCTAAAACACTATATCAAGGGATCAGGAGGAGGAGGAGGAGGATCATGATGATGATGATGAAGATGAAGAAGAAAAAGAAGATCCTTCCTTTAGGTGGGGAGTTGGAATATAGTTGGTTTTTACCCACTTCCAGTTCCAGGATAGTTTAGTGCAGGAGTTGGGGACCTCTTTCAGCCTAACTGCTGAATTCAATCCTCTCTGGGGCAGCAGCAGAGCAGTGGTGGGCAGGGCCAAAGACAAAGGGGGTGGTGCTAAAATACAAAAATAATTGCCAGCATATTGTAGCTTAAAGCTGTTCCTGCCAGTAGCTAAGCCTTAGAAGAGGCATTTCAACCTTTCAGAATGGGGGAAAAACTGCAAAAGTCGAGAAACCACCAAAGAATCAGTGGTTGGGGGGAAATGGGGTGAGGCCGAGGGAAGGGGGTGGGGCCATCTAAGGCCTAGGACTGGTCCAACACATTTTGCAACCTGAAACAGAGGACAAGATGGCTCCCCCTCCCATTTCATGTACAAAAGCCAACTGGACTTGCATTTGAATCTTCCTCCCACACTGGCAATGGGGCAGCCTCCTCTACCGCACCTGAAGGCAGCGGGCTAGCTCAGGAGGTGCAGGGCAGGTTGTGTGGCCCACAGTGCTCTCCTCAACACCTTCCTACCACCTCCCAGCAACTGTTATCTGAGGCAACTGCCTCACTCTGCCTAATGGTAGGGCTGACTGTGTTCCCACCCCAGGTCTAGTGTCTGCTTTATTATGGATGTGGGCCTTCAAAAAAAAAAAATTAATCTAAGTGGACTCCAAGTGCCTCCATCAACCATGGAGTTCTCTCTGCCCTCAACCTGCCACTGATTCAGGGAGGGCATTTTCCTGCTCTTTGCTGGGCCTCCTCCTGACCAAATTCAGTTGAAACCTGGAGGCAGGGGGTTTTGTGGGTCCCTCTCCAACAGCTGAGAGCATCTGCCATCCCATTTCCTCTCTCTCTTTTCTTCTCTATATCCTGCAGTGAATGTGACTCTGGATCCAGAAACTGCACATCCCCTCCTTGTTGTCTCTGAGGATCTGAAGAGTGTGAGAAATGGAGGAGAAAAGCAGGACGTGCCTGACAACCAAGAGAGATTTGATATTCTGCCATTTGTGTTGGGCCAGGAGAGATTTGCTTCAGGAAGACATTGGTGGGAGGTGGAGGTGGAAAACGAAGGGTCAATTTGGGGCATAGGGGTTGCAAAGGACTCCACTACAATCGCTCACCTGTTTAGCGCCTCACCACCACCACCCCCGACCCCAAACTCTCCACGTCAGCCAGCACTGCAGAGAGAGTGAGTGAGCCAGGCAGGGGCAGAGAGCTGCGAGTGCGAGCGCGCCCCCCCAGATGTTGCGGCCGGTGCGGCCGGCCCCCCCTGCACCCCCCACGCTACGCCTCTGCAAAGGAGTCGTTCAAGAGGAAGGGAGACATGAAATTTGATCCTAGTGTGGGGGTTTGGGCTGTGTGGAACATAAGGGAGAACTCAGTCCCACCTCATCTCCCCCAGTTGTCAACTTTTCAGCACACCAGGTTGGACACAGAACATAAGCAAAGGAAAATCTGGGTGTCTCTGGACTATGAAGAGGGTTGGGTGGAATTTTTTGGCGTTGATACAAATAACGTGCTCTGCATTTGCCCTTCAGCCAAATTCTCTGGGGAGAGGATCCGGCCCTTTTTCTTTGGACTGAAGGGAGTCAGACTGAAGTGCTGAATCTTGAAGAGATTCAGCACCCCCCTTACACACACACACACACACACACACACACTATTACAACTGCTATGACAGTCAAAGGGGGTGACAGTCCAACACTTTCTGTATAGACTTCTGGTTCATGATCGCAGACATCAGAATACGCCCTGGGTGGGGCAAGAGTGGTGGAAATGAATGAGTCCATGTAAAGTGGGCAGGAAAGAGGCTTCCTCTCTTTGCTGTATTTGGAATAGTCGCAACCTCTGCCCCACTGAACCCTCTACCCCATGCCTCACCCCCTCAAATGCTAAGGAAAGAATCTACCAAGAGACACAGGCCTGTGGCTTATGCTGGCTCAGCTTGTCTTGAGTGTGGAAAGCTAAGCAGGGTCAGGCCTGGTTATTACTTGGATGGGAGACCCCTCCTCTAGTTTCCTGCATTGAGCAGGGGGTCGGACTCGATAGCCTTGTAGGCTCCTTCCAACTCTACAATCTATGAAA